>VYZT01054118.1:0-16593 GCA_013400735.1 Pomatostomus ruficeps
TTTATGTAACTGTAACCCCCCCCATGCTAGTGCTTCCCCCAGCACAATCCCAGCGCCAAATAAACCATCTGGGAAAGCCCCTCCGCTTGTCTCTCCTTCTTTGGCATGCCTGTACCATCGGTGAATGAGGTGAACCCCTACAGGAACTTCGCCAGCCCACCTGTGCCTTGGAGCAGCCCGGACAGTCCCTGAAACTGCGGACGGATGCTCGGTGCCCCCACGGAATGCACCGCAGCAACTACAAACCATAGAGAGAGACATCAGCCTCATATAAATGAAATACATTTATGAATGTTAAGGGTTTACAATGGCCACAAGTACCTCTTGTTTCAAGTCGGTAGCAAAATCCAATTATTGATCATACTTGTTTGTCTGGAATGTTTATAGAAGACTGTATTCTTCTTTGAATAGTTGCTAATTTATGCAAATGGTAACTTACTTGTGTTTGTAAGGAGAAAAAATATAATGGTTGCACATTCCTCAAGGAATTACTGGAATGCTGGATCTTTAGAAAATGTTATCATACAGTCATAGAATGGTTTGGGTTGAAAGGGACCTTAAAGATCACCTGGTTCCAAACCCCCTGATGCAGATAGGGACCCCTGGCACTAGACCAGGTTGCTCAGAGCTCCATCCAGCCTGGCCATAAACTTTTCCAGGGATGAGCCATCCACAACTTCTCTGGGCAACCTGTTCTAGTGCCTCACCACCTTCACAGTAAATAATTTTTTCCTAGTGTCTAACCTAAATCTACTCTCTTTTAGTAGAATTAAGCCATTTCCCCTCATTCTGTCACTCCATGCCTTTGTAAACAGTGTCTCTCCATCTTTCTTGTAGCTCCCTTCAGGTACTGAAAGGCTGCAATTAGGGCACAGTCAAGCATTCTCTTTTCCAGGCTGAACAAACCCAATCCTCCCAGCCCTTCCTCAAACGGAAGGTGGTCCATCCTTCTAATGAACTTGGAGGCCTTCCTTTGGACTCGTTCCAACAGGTCTGTATTATCATCATGATTTTTTGGGGAAAGTTTTATTTGTCATAGAAAAGTACCATTCTAAAGATCATAGCACTACCAAAACTAGTTTTATATTGCACCAGAATGAGTTTTGCAGTAACAGCAATTCTGAGCTGGTGCAAAAAATATGGTTTTTTCTCAACAGTGTCCAGGAATTTCTGAGGAGTACCAAACCCTGATCACTGGAGACTATTGAATGCCTAATACACAAAATGCTTGTGACAATAGCTATACCCCCCGATAAATATGTTTTTAAAACCTGTGTGTAATATAGCAGTGTTTTCAGAAAAGACTGGCAGGTAACCTGGTAGAATGATTTTAGTATCTACTGCACAAGCATCTAGATGGTGTTTCAATTCCTTCGCAATTTTGAAATGCATGGTTGAATAATCTCATATATTCTCCAAATACTAGGGACAAATAATAATATTGTAGTTTGTATGGGCTACTTATAAGCTCTCTCCTCATAGAAGAATAAATTTAAAATTTTATTACTTTCTATTGGTCTAATTTCATTTTTATGTTATTCTATTTTTAGACACTTATTTAATTTTGAAGTTAAGAAAGTATTCCCAAATTCAGAAGCTAAGTGAAAAATAGAATCTTAACCTAAAGTGTGGCAGTATTCTCATTTTCTTGTAAATTTCACGTCTGGTAGTGCTGATGCCTTCCCTTGAACATTAAATTGGGGGGATTATCATTACAGACATGTATAGTGTGTATATTTGCATTTCCAGGAGAAGATAAGCACATATTGTATGTATTTATTTACGTTACCTAAAGAAGAGAAGCATAGTTGTTAATGGAACCTTGTAACAAAGTCAGAAATGGTTGTTCTCAACCTAACCTTGCAGTACTACATATATTTCATCAAAAAGCCTGAGTTTTCAGTATATCTCAGGAGGTAATTGTTGCTAAAATATTGCAGCAAGCTGTAGAGGTTTCTGGTGGGATGACAAAAAGATGCATTCTTGACTTTGCCCTAATTAGTTAGTATACACAGAAAAAAAGTAGTTACCACAGATAAAAGGTTCCAGAGATGAACTTTTCAAGTTGCACAGTGTCCACTAGAATAGGCCACAACAAAGAGAACAACCTTGAATCCTGTGTCCAGTTCTGAACCCCTCACTACAATAATGACATTGAGGTGCTGGAGTGTGTCCAGAGAAGGGCAGGAAAACTGGTGAAGGTGCTGGAGCACAGCTCTTATGAGGAGCAGCTGAGGGAGCTCGAGGTGCTTAGCCTGGAAAGAAGAGGGCCTAAAAAGGATCTTCTCGTTCTTTACAACAGCCTGAAGGGAAGTTGTAGAAAGGTGGGGGTCAGTGTCTTCTCCCAGGTAACAAGCATCAAGTTGAGAGGAAATGGTCTCACGTTGTGGTTTAGATTGTATATTAGGAAAAATTTCTTCACAAAAAGGGTTGTCAAACATTGGCATGGGCTTTAAAAGGAAGTGGTGGAGACATCATACCGGAAAAGCTCAAAAAGTGTGTGAGTGTGGCACTTGGGGGACATGGTTTAGTGGTGAACATCGTGGTGCTGGGTTAATGGTTGGAACTGATGATCTTAGAGGTGTTTTTCAAACTAAACTATTCTATGATTCTACAGTCACTATAACTTGTTTGGCTCAAAAGAAGCTGTGTTTTCTTTTGTGTCCTAAGTACATTACCAGTGTCAAGGCACCAGGAGGGCCATCATTTCCCTGGTGCTGGGGTTTCAGAGGTGTTGGGATCACACTTAGCCCTGTCAGGGCAGAACCCATCCACCAGGGTCCATCCCAGGACCTATGAGCCCAGGTCCAGCTCTAGCCAGAAGTTCGATAACCATGAGGCAATGGGGCAGTCCCAGCTCTGGGCTCTCGGCACCTCCCAGAGAATGGATCAAGGCAGGGCTGGGATTAACGCTTCTGTGGGTTCTGGCCGGGCTGCCTGGGTGCTGCAAAGCCTGCCATTATCCAGTGCTTTGGTCAGATAAGCTTCTCTGGCTGCCGCTATCAGCAGCCTTATCTTATCTCGCTTATCTTTGTACCTAGGTTTTGCTTTGCAGTGAGTGCAGTGAACCTCGATGTACATTTAAGCAGGTAGGAATAAAGAAATAAGAGAACGGACCCTCGGTAGCTTACCCAGACTTTTAATGATGTTCTTTTTCTTCAGGGTACATGCTACCAGAGAGACCCTGATGGGGGCTTTACACAAGATTTTCTAGAGAAAGGGAAGGGGTGGTGATAGGGTGGGGTTCAGGGTCCTTAACAAATCACAAATTGACATGGGGTGACAGCTTTCCAATCAGTCTTGGGCAAGGGCGGAACATATTTGCATTAACCTATGAACTTTACAGAACAGTAGAACTTTCTGGCAACTGTTGAATAGTAAAACAATGTGATGAATATTAAAATAACAAAGGTGGAACTGAGTCTATGATTGACAGGGTTAGAACGTGGCAGCTAGGGGATTTCCCCCTAGCCCACTGCCACATCAGATGTGTACCCACAGGAGGGCCTGGCTCAGCTGAACAAGACAGGGCTGAGGGGGCTGGAGAACAGCCCTCCTGTGGCATGGCTGGGGCAGGGGCTGTTGCTTCTGGGGTGTGTCATGGGCTCCTGGGCTTTGGGCAGGGAGGGAGATGAGGGGCGTTATGTAGGGGCGGCCAGGCCTGGTGGTGCCTCCAGCGCCTTGACACAGAAAATTCTGTGATAAACTCTCATCAGGCTTTCATTTCCTCAAGGAAACACAAGTGACCCTTTTACATTTTAAAAAGCTGGGGCTTTTGAAAAGCGAAGTTTAAGAATATTTGTTTTTCCAAGTTACAAAAGTTAAAATAATCATCTGTTCTAACTTCATATCCTGTTATGATCAGATTTTACGTTTCATTAAGAATAGCTCCACTGCAAGTAAGGTGATCAGTTCTTTTTAAACAGTGTTTGTATTTCTCAGTTTCAGGTTTGATGAGAGAGATGGTGTTGTCAGGAGACAGAGAAAATTTCCATTGGTGACGAATTAAATGCAGACTCTGAAACATTTTGATATATATAAAAAATTATCTCATATTAAGAGTGACAAATAACATATCTTTTGTTTGCTGTGTTTTCTCTTGTGCCATACATTGTGTTTTGCTGGAAGGTGCAACTCAGCTGGAGGGAGAGAGGTCATGTACTTGCTCACTGCTGGCTGTCATATATTGGATCAATACACAGTCCTTTGGAGCATGTGGAGCAGCAGTCCTCTCCTGAGGGAAGGAAGCAGAATGGAAGGACTCAAAAGTCTCCCCACAAATACATATTCCCAAGAATGGAAGGAGAAACACTAAAAAGAGGCAGAGACGGTACATAGGTAGTTCCCAGAGGTCTCCAGTGCACTGCTTGGAATTACTCATTACTCAGCAAGACACTAAACATTGTAGTAGTCAGGGCAGGGCAAGAGTGAGGTGAAGGGAAAGACTTGCCTCTGAGGTGAAACAGTAAGCAGTCAGTACTTCTAATACTGTTTTCATTTTGATTTGATCTCACCAACTTGATCTGAGCTTCTGTTCCACAGAAGTCATTGCATTGTAGTTTATCCTTCAATAAAATGTAATGTCAGCAGTCCCGAGTCCTTTCAGTATTTTTAGCATCATCACTTTAAAGAAAAGGTATTGATATACACAGATGAATTTGACAGTCAGGATTCCTGGATCTTATCTACGCATCCCAAAAGGAATTCTGTGGAACCTCTTGAAGGTATGATTGATTCTGTTAAGTAGAAATCAATAATCCAATCTTTGGTCCCACATTCAGAAAGCTGAGATTTATTAGTATCCTTCTTGACTCACTGAATGTTTTTTATATGTATAAAGTAAATCTTGCATCAGTATTTTTCAGGATATATTATTTAAAGAGGAGATAATAGGACCTATGGATGAATCTGCCTGAGGACATTACCAGACTACAAATACTTAAATTTAGTATTAAAATTCTAGTAGGATTTTCTCCCTTCAAATTAATTGAAAATAAAGTACAACTGAGAAAGAGAGAAACAGAAAGAAGGAGAGAGTGATTTAGCAAATGTTATTATGACATGCTATCAAAACAGAATTCCTTACCGGTTCATTTTCTTGAACGTATCCTTTTTCACAGTGTATCAGCATTGTTAGGTAATATTCCCCATTTACTTCACTATATTCTGGTAAAATATTTCATAACTTTTTAACAGGAGATAATCACAAGTTGTTTTACTGATTTCCTTTTAGATAATGGAATAATGAAGAGATTGCAGGTTGTATAGACCTCTCAGGAACAATGTTAATAAATGTAAGAAAGGTTAAATATCTAGCAGAACAGGGACTTGCAATTACATGTTACAGATTATATTTAAAATAACATTTGTTCTACATCTAATGTGAGCCAAGAGACTCACTAAAAATTGCTTTCTAGGTTATACTCTATTCCCAGAAAATTAAAATAATAATCTTTCCTCAAGTGTTGAGAGGAACTGAATTGAAGAGACAATTTTTTAACATCTTTTTTTATTTTTTCTTGCAATATTACCATTTGTGATGACAAGACAGAAGTACAAATTTTCAAATTATTGGGCAAATTCATTCACTCTAGACATCTAGTATATGAAGATTTATCTAAGTATGGAAGTGAATAAATTCCAGAGAGATTGGCACCACTTTTTTTTATTCAACCATCAAGATAATCATAAATGAAACCTGGACATAAAATCCTTCACATGGAAATTTCAAGTAGATCAATTAATAAATGATGGAATTGGTTAGTGTTGAATTGTCTTGACTTTGTTTGATATTTCTGTTGTGTCAGGCCAAATGGCAAGAAGATGATTCTGTGACTAAAGTATGTGCTTTCCACAGCTTTTTTATTTCATTAAAGGTAACATTAGTACCCAAGTTCCCAAAATACATTTGTTCCATACCCTTCCTTTATGAAAGTGACCTTGTATCCTGGTGTATTGGGTTTTCATGGCCTGGTTTTTGGTAGCGGAGGGCTATGGGGGTGGCTCCTGTGAGAAGCTCCTAGAAGCTTCCTCGGTGTCCAGCACAGCCAATCCCTGCTGGCTCCAAAGACAGACATGCCAATTAGGCTCCAAAGACTGGGCCAATTAGGAATGGTAGTAAGGCCTCTGTGATAACATATTTAAGAAGAAATCAAAACAAAAAGTGGTTGTGCAGTTGTAATTGTGAGTAGAGAAGAGCAGAGTGAGAATGTGGGAGAAGAACAACCATGCAGGCACCAAGGTCAGTGGAAAAGGGGGGAGAGGTGGTGTTCCAGGCACCAGAGCTGGGATTCCCTTGCAGCCAATGGTGCAGACCATGGTGAAGCAGCTGTACTCCTGCAGCCCATGCAGGTCCAAGGGGATACAGAGATCTACCTGCAGCCCATGGAGGAGGACCCAATGCCGGAGCAGGTGGATGCTTAGAGGATGCTGTGAGCCCATGGAGACCTGTGAAGAGAGAGGCCCTGCTCCCCTGCTGGAGCAGCCTGTCCTTGAAGGACTGCATCCCATGGAAGAATGACCCATGCTGCAGCAGTTCACAGAGAGCTGCTGCTCGCGAGATGGACTCACAATGAAGAAGTTCATAGAGCACTTTTTTCCATGGGAGGGACCCAACAGTAGAGCAGGGAAATAACTCCTCTCCCTGAGCAGAAGGAGAAGCCATAGGTGATGAACTGACCATAACTCGCATTCCCTGTCTCCCTGTACCAGTGGGGGAGGAGACAGAGCTGGAAAGGAGGGAGGGGTGGGGGAAAGGTGTTTTATAAGGGCTTATCTTGCTTCATTATCCTGCTCTTATTTTGTTAGCAATAGATTCAGTTCATATCTCTAGGTTCAGCCTGTTTTGTCTGTGACAATATTTGATGAGTGGGTTCTCCCAGACCTTTTCTCAACCCTTTTCTCCTCTGTCCAGCTGCAGAGGGGAGAGAGTGAATGCCTTTTGTGGGTGCCTGGCATCCAGCATATTTTCATGTATCTTATATTTTTTTTTGATGGCTGATTTTTATTAAAACTTATGGACTGTCTTGAAATATTTGTTCCTAACTGGTTATAAAGTTCACATAAAGTGGCCTTAATGCGCTATTTCTGTGAGCATTTAATGGAAATGGTTGAAGACTAGATAATTAGTGATATTTTAGCCACTTTAAGACTAAGAAACTCCTAAATTAAACATGCTATTAAGTTTCTTTTAATTTTTTTGTGTATTCTCAACACTCATTAACTGACCTGAATTTTTTTGAAACAAAACATCATGACTGACATAAGTCTAAAAGCATGAACTGTGCTCTGGGTTCCTGTACAAAGTAGTACTTTTGCTTTGGTCAACAGATTGTAAGAAGTATGACAGACTTCTGCACTCCCTCTTAGAGAATCTGAGCCAAAATTCAGTAGAAGTGGGCAATTTATTTGGTTCCTTTTTTTCCTTAGAAACTATGTTAATGCTAAATTGTCAGAGAGGGGATTGAGGTTTTTTTAGCCCCAAAATACGTTTATTTAAAGGACATAGGGCCATTCATGTAATGACAGATAACTGGATGGAACAGATGCTATGAAACTCCACTTCCAGAATCTGAGAATCTTCTCGAATGATTGTAACACAAGTTTTATATTAAATCCCCGCTCAGTCCCTTGAGAGCTATGCATATCCCACATACATCCTTGCAGCCACAATGACTATCAGGGCATCCATCCATATTCTAGCAGACTATTGGTAAGATGCTTCATTTTGTACTGTTTCCCTCTTTTCTCTCTCCCTCTTTAATCCTTCAGATTCAGACTGAAAAAAAATATTGCAAATGAAAGCAAGCATTGAGTGAAGGACTGCCTATGATGATCTCTATACATTTCTCAAACAGCTGGAATTCAGCCTAGATCTTTCACCCTGTCTTTTTTAAAAAGGTGATTTCTTTACATATGTGAAGAAGTGTGTGTTTTCTATAAAATATCCTGCATGTCTATGCTGAGATGATACAGCCCATTATGCTGCCTCTTTTATAATGTGTGAATATTTTCTTCTTAATCTAATAAAAAAGAACATTTGTGGAAGAAAGAAATTTATTCAAAGCAAAATTAAAATCAAAATACTGTTTCTTTTATTACAGCACTTATTATAGTAACTATTAGAACAGTTATTCCAAACTCTCTGTTACCACAAAAGATATTCAGAGATTATATCAAATTAGATATTTCATCAAGTTTTGATGGAACATGCAGAAAATTTGTCATTTCTCCAGAGACATGAATAGGAAAAAGCACATGATACTATGAATCTGTTGCTTTCAACATTGAAAATGCTGTGGGAACTTCTTTGTCTCAGGTACTTCAGTTCAACCACGTGGCTACCTTTGAAGTACTGGAATCATCATATCAAAGGAGCAATTAAGAGACACTTAAAAGTATACTTGTGTTATGGTCCTTAAAGACCATCTTGACTGAAAATGCAGATTAAGAAAATAATTTTTATTCATGATAGAGTCAGGAAAGGGGTGTACAACAAGCCTCTTAGTTTGAAGACTGGAGAATCAAGCTTTCAGAGCCCTCCCTGCAACATGTTGATGAAGTTTGGATGCAGCATTAATGCCTACTGTTGCAGTAATAAAAATATCAGGGGCATAATTCTGGCTTCTGTTCCACTAGTGTCAAGAAACTACTCTACTCTAGATGTTGTCCATTATTCTGTGAAGTGGTATTTTGGTTTAGGGTACAAATAATCTGCCTCAAAATTATTTAGATCCTGAGCTGATGTCTTCATTGCATATCATCAGTAAGGAGAGAGCTAGACTCTACAACCTTGTAGTGAGATCTGTCATTGGGAGATGGAGTCGTAGGCCTTGATCAAATGACTGTTCTTATATTCAGGGGAAACATCGTAATAACACCAGAAGCAGGAAGTTCTTTTTAACCCTTGGCCTGAGCTCTTCAACATGAGTTTTCTGAGTCAAGCACACATATGTCTTCATTCTTTTATCTTAAACTGATTCTTTTTCTCCACACCTCTATCCTGACATTACCGTTCAACTCTTTTCCACAGAAGAAAAGATGTGAAAATAAAATGAGAAAAAATTACATACCACCTTGATGATGAGCACTTTAATAACTGAGTTATCACATAAAAGTCATACCACCTTTATGATGTCATGCAGGTGTTCAGAGTTCCTTTGCATCTGAAGGTAAGGCTGCCAAGTTATTAATTGATGATGGGAAGAAGCATGGCAGACCATCAGTAAAACAGACAGGTAAGTCTGAAGACATATTCAGTGTCTCTGTTAGCCAGCTCTCTACCACTTCTGACACATCATGCCATTACCTCAGTTCTCTTGTGTTGGCATCCAGGTTGTATAATTGGAAAATGAACAAGGAAAGACATAAAACATTAAATTTCTTTTTGCAAATATTTGGATGCTCATTGCTAAAAATATATATAGATATAGAAATAGATGACATAGATGTAGATGTAGGTATAGCTATATACACACACATACACACATATATAAATGTGTATCTATAAAGAGAATGTAATTCTTTTGTTTGGAGAAATACTTTTAATAGGATATGTCAGATGGAAATATATTTTACTTTTTCCTTTTTTTCATCTTGCCTTCAGGTTAAAAATAAGAATATAAATTTCACTCTGTGGATTTTGATATCTATATCTATGTTTGAGGTCCTAATCTCTCTATTAATATAGTCAATAAAGATGTGGTCTATGTACTTACTGGAGTCAAGGGCACAATTCTTCTTATTCTAAAGTAGGTATCTAAACCAAGTTAAATGAACCATAACCCAAAATTTCCTTTTTCTTATTTTTCTTTTCTCTAAAGGAAGTCAGCTGTCGCGGCGCTGCGGTTGCCCGGACAGCTTTTCTACTGGACCGCAGAGGCGACAGCAAACAGCGCTCGGACGCTCCGGCGCCGCCCGCGCCGGACTTCTCAGGTCTGGCACTCCGGCGGGCTTTAGAACGCAGCTGCACCGTCTGTCCCTGCTAGGGAGCAGCAGCCGTCGGTGAAACAGTAGCAAAATGGCAGAAGCGAAGAGGCGGAGGGACTCTCTGGTAGCAAACACTCGGTTTATTGTAACCTGCCGGGCAGGAGATACAATGTACCTGAATGCAGAGCTGGGAGGCGGGCTCCGGCTGCCGGGGAGAGAGCGCCCCGAAGCAGCCGTTACAGGAGATTATAAGGGAAGCAGGTATGGGGGGGGCGTCCAGGGAATAAACCAATGGGGAACATACACGTAGGACAGGGGNTCACTTTCACTCTCCTCCTCTGGCTCCTCGCTCAGAGAGGTATAGTCATCCCACTGAACTTCTTCGTGGTCTTGACTGGGTGTAAGAGGCGGTGCTGTGGGCTGCATCACTGCTACAGTCAGCCTACTGACTTGAAATGAAGCTTTCATTTCTAAGCATCTATTTTGTGATCATATAAAGTTGGATTGATGTAATCACACTCACAATATTTGAGTAGTAAGCTGACATGAATTTAACCATGCTTCTGATTTTTTCCATTCTCTGTTATGGAGTATTCCTTTCTAATTTTTCACTTTATTAGGTAATAACTGTGGAACGAGATAGGGAGAAGATTAATGTACCAAAAATAAGAGTAAACAAAGCTGTAGAAGACAGGAAAATATGTGTAGATTTGTCATATGGCCTACTTAATAATAAGCAAATTATTTTTCAGATAGCTAAATCATAAGCCTTAAGGAGATTCTTAATGCTAGAGTTAGAACTTTTAAACAGACTTAAAAAAGAGAAAACACTCCAGAGAAAACCATTCTTTAAAGCTGTCAACAAAAGCCAAAAAGGGAAAGCACTGCAGGTATATAAACATGCCAGTAGAAACGCTGGAGATTTCTCTCATTTGGGGTTCTGTCTAGTAAGAACTGGAGTTCCACATGGTGAACACCCACGCAGCCAATGTGATACGTCTTCCTTGACTTGCATGCAAGATTCTTCTATTGAAGAACAAAATCTGGCTATATCTAGTCATAGAACTTTTATTGCTATACATTTCTTACTATAAACTTAATACAACTTTGTAAATGAAGCACTGCTTAATTCTCTCTCATTGTTGTATCATTCTTTTAAAGATAATGGGTAAAAAAGTGTTTCAAGCAGAACACAAACCTGAAGAAGTTCAATTAAACTATTACTTTATCTAAATATTAAAACATGTTTGGGTTTTTCTTTTCTTTTGTGGAATATATTAGTAGTATAAAGAACAATAATTATCTGTAGGGTGCTGCTTTATTTATAGCCAGCTATCAGATATCAGGAAATTACTTCCTCTCATAGTTTATTATATCATCATGAATTATTACTCATTGCTAATAAAATATTGATCTTGTGTCTATAAAGTGTGTGCTAAGAGACTGCATATAAGTCATCTCAAGAAAATACTAGCACTCTGGCATTATTTTCAGCTACTTTCCTCTACCATATATCAATCAATCACTGTGATTAGCTATGCCAAATGTTCCAAAATACGAAGTAAGAGCATGGAAATAGAAATTACCTGTCTGGTGCAACTTTACAGATCAAATGATTTAGAAATAATTCTATTAGTGATGACAGCAGCCTTTGGCAAACATCAAAAAAGATGTTCTTGAAGTTAAGTTCTGTTCACACTTTGAAGAAATTTCTCTGTTCAATTTGGTGAAATGTTCTTTTTCAGTAGCATATAAAATAGCTTTTGATGAGCCACAGATCTTCCATTTTATTATTATTTTCCATCTTATTAAATTAAGGCTTTTGATCAAGGATAGTAATTTTACATAAAAATGCCTACAGCCAAGCTGCCAAAACTTTGGCTATGCTCTTGCAATCACAGTTGCTTAGCCATAATTGACCCATAACTTTAGCAACAAAGGAGATCACTTGCTGAATCATAGACATACTACAAAATTTGCATAAAGATGAGAAAATGTTCTTGAGTTTATGGAATATTGAATAACTTTTCTAAAGACTGTTTAGTTTTCCCTAATATTAGAAAATTACTGTTTCCTTTCCTCAGGTTTTACTACTCAACACAATGTAATTTTTGTTAACTGAATAATACTGCCTTAGTTATAGAGAACTAAAATAAGAAGTCAGGCTACAAAATATGCAAGCTGTGTGATGCCTTTTCTTTCAGAGTAATGTATTCCATCTATGTGCAAGATCAAACGAAGATAAATTTCCTCCCCAGGCTTAACCAAACAGCTCATCACAGTTCTATTTTACCTCTTATAGACAATCACAAGATATTAAAATGAATCTTTATTAAAAATATCAGTTATCTGTTAAAAATACTTTTTTGTTTGTTTTCATTTACCATTCTTAAGTGCTTGACACAGAACTGTGTTACATAATTATGAGTGGGTAATTGTCCTTGCCTGTTCTGTGAATTAGGTAGGCATAACACTTATAATTCTCTTTCCCAGAAATACATTCACAATTATGTCCTTTAATACTCCAGCATACAGTGTAGAGTGTGCTTCTGTGTCAATGTGAACCTCCACTCAAGTCAAGTGGAAATTGGTACAAGAACTTGAAATCAGACTTTATGGCTCTCATCACTTGGATTCAGACACCCATTATTTTTCCAGAACAGAACATCACAATTTTTAGCCTGTTCATCTCATATTTTGTAATAATAATGATATAAATCAAGTGATATAAACACCAAAAAAGTGAAACTAACTCTGTTAGTTTCAACAGCTGATGTCACTTCTAAGATAATCCTCTCAGAAGAAAAGAAAGAAAAAGACTTTGGTTAGTTTCAAAGGCTTTGGGTAGCCTCTTGAAATTTTCCAGTATATAAAATAAAAAAATTTGTTCAGAAAAATAGTTTGTAATTTAGCTTCATTCTGCAAGACTGAATTACTATCAAATCTGTGTGGGCTTTTTATTCCCAGAAAGATAAAATTAACCAACTTTTCAGCAGACTTACAGGGGTCTACAAAACATATTATACAAAATGAGATGGGAAAAAATTTGACTGCTAAGAAGATATGTAAAAATGAAGAAAAAAAGAGATCATATGACAGATTTAATATGAAGAGATCAGAAAATATTAATATAAACTTTGAAGAATGTTCAAAAAGAACATGCAATTTATATAACATATTAATTGCTCAGGACAAGGGGGAACAAAACACAAAATCTTGAATTAGACAGCATGAGTTCCAATAGTTTCTATTTAAACATGCTTAGAATTAAAAAAAAATCCTTCTCAAAAAACTAACAAGGATTTTCATGTGTTTAATGCAATGCAATGTATTCAGTGACTAAGGAAAACACAGAAATCAATCTCCATAGCAATAGAATCGGTGAAATATAATGAAAGCATATAAAGAGTATGCTTTGACCCACAAACCCTTCCCATCTCTTTTACTTTCCATTTCCTAATATTATTAGCTGTTTTCTATATCACAAATTTCTTTTTTGATCTGGGCCACTAAGCCTCTCACCCAAATAGAACTAAATGTATCAGAAATAAAACACGTCAGTCTCTGAGGTGTTGTTTTTCGCTCTTACTAAAATAAAATTAGGCTTTTAGGTTGACGTGAAGTCTGTTGCAACAACAGGTGTTGTGAATACTAAAAAGAAAATTATGCTTCCAAAGTCAAAACCGGACTCTGATTTCTTTGAAAAACTGATTTCCAGGGGGTAAAAATTATCCATAACTTACATTTACATAGAATGTAAATAAATATATCAAGAATTCTGTAATTAAGAAACTTAAAATATGAGAAATACATAAGTATACAAAAGATAAACATGGCAAATAAATTGATATAGACCAAGTCTGACCAAGAATCAAACTACAGAAAAATCCTTTTTTTTTTTTTTTTTTTTAAGTATTTAAAAGAATCATAGGATGGGTCAGGTTGAAAGGGGCCACAGTGGGTCATCTGGCCCAACCTCCTTGCTTAAGCAGGGTCATCCTAGAGCACATTGAATAGGGTTGTGTCCAGACAGTTCTTGAATATCTCCAGTGAGAGAGACTCCACAGCCTCTCTGGTCAGTCTGTTCCAGCGCATGGTCACTCACACAGTAAAGTTCTTCCTCAGATTCAGGTGAAACTTCCTGTCCATCAGTTTCTGCCCATTGCCTCTTGTCCTATTGCTCACCACCACTGAGAACAGCCTGGCTCCATCCTCTTGGTACCTTTCCTTCAGGTACTTACAGACATTGATTAGTTCCCTTCATAATTGTTTCCTCTCCAGGCTGAACAGGACCAGTTCTTTCAGTCTTTCCTTGGAAGAGAGATGCTCCAGTTGATTAATTATCTTTGTTGCCATCTCCTGTACTCGTTCCAGGAGCTCCATGTCTTTCTTGTACTGAGAAGTCCAGAACTGGACACAATATTCCAGATGAGGCCTCACCAGGGCTGATTAGAGCGGCAGGATCACTTCCCTCAACCTGCTGACAATGCAATAACTGTTTGAAACCCTTTCTTTAAAAAAGTTATTTTTTTAAACTCCTTATTTTCTATTTACTATTATTTTACATAGTCCTGAAAATACGTTAATCAGAAGTCGTCAATTTTTTCTATCAACATAGCTTTAAAATAATCAGGACCATTAGTAGATCTGTTCATAGGGGTTGGTATAAAAAGTGCTGATGCTATTAAATTCAAATGCAAATATGCACATTCAGGAAATACTTAGTCCCTCTACATATAGGAATAAGTCCCTTTGTGTATAAGAACTATTACTAAAACCTATCGCCAGTGGCACTTAGACACATTTCCAAAGCACTTTGTAAACTTTGTCACCTTAAAAGAAAAAAAAGAATCTTATGAAATCCATAAAAATTAAAAATTGTCTTATTGCCAAAGCTACTAAAGTCATGTGCAAAGGACAACTGGTTTTGGTGGGTTTTGTTATGTTATTATAAATATAATTTCATTTTCTTTGTAAATCTTATAATTTATATTTATTATATTATACATCAAAGAAGATAAAGGCAGGTGTAGCATGTGATAGTGTGTGGATATTGAGACATTTATTTGATTTTAATAGCCTTTGAAAATCATCTGAAGAATGCATGCTGATCTTCATGATAATATATTCCACTGTGTAGTATTGCTAACATTCATATTTCATAAGCCAAATTTATGCTGAGAAGAATGATGCCTTTATTTACAATTCCAGTCTTACAAAGAGAATGGTTGTCCTTCTGTCAGCCTTTTATGTCAATTGTCTTCTCTGCATATTTTATGAAGGTTTATTTTTTTCCAATGGATTTCCTTTCTTTATTTTGAAATTGAATTTGAAAGGTTAGATGCTGCCTGACTCACTGAAAACAGGGCTATGTAGCTAATTTCAATGTACCCAAATACTTATGAGAATTTCAGACATTCCCAATCTAAACTTTCATTAATTCATTAATTTTGTGACTCTCTCAATGCCATCAAAATGGAATTCATCTTCATAAGAGCTATTCTCATTTATAATTTCTCCACTGTGACAGATGTTTAACCTGCAAAAGGTGATAAACCTATAGCCTATAAGGATTGTTTCTTAGTGCCAGTGTGGGTTAAGTGTGGTGTTTTCAGGAAGTGGGTGCATTATGAAAATATATTCTATCTGCATTTGGGCATCTGTTCTCCTGGGAACACACAAAGAATGATAGGAAGAGGCAGGAGAAGACGAAGATGTGTGAGGCTAGGGCAGGACAAGGCAAAGCAGAGAGGAAAAGGGAAGGAGAGAAAGGAAGGGAAACAAAAGGGAAATAAAGAGAAGGATAAAAGTAGGGAATAGAAGGAAAAAAGAAGAAAAGAAAGGCAGAAATGAAGCAAAGAAAAGGAAAAAATTAAATTAGAGGAAAGGGGGAGAAAAGGACAAAAAGGAAAGAAAGAAGAAAGAAAAAAGAAAAAGAAAAGAAAAAAGAAAGGAACTGCTCTGAGATTTCTATAATGTATCGAACATGGCCAAAACCATGCAGAGATTGTAGACATAGCTTTAAACAGCTCTTTTCTAGTCTTTTATTTCAGCTCTTTTCTCACAGCAAATCATGACAGGAGAATAAACCTGAGTCAACATTTGCAATTGCTTCATTAATGAATAAACAGGTTACACTGTAGACTGCATTAAGAACTAAAGACTCTTGCTTGATTTAACTGTGTCTATGACTTTAAATCTCTCCCTTTGTCATAGCTGTCTCCACTACCCTATAAAGCTATTTTGATTATTTTTATGTCTAGCGTATCTAAAAAAACCCCCAAAAAATCTGCAGTCTATTAAAAATCAAAGCAGAAAATGAAAAAACTGGCTGCCTTGACCATTTTGATAAGCTGTAGCATTACATTTCAGTTCTATGAAAGTACCTCCTTTATTTTTTTCTTAAATAAACCTCCGAGGTCCTAATATTTTCTTTGCAGAATCTCCTTACTTTCACATATTAGTCAATCTACCTATACTTTTAAGGTTGAAATACACATTGAAGGAGATAATGACCTATGAAATTAGACATAAAGTGAAAGGTGCTAGTAGATGGTTGTATCTTCAGTTAAATAGAAAAACAATTTTTTTGTTTTACTTTCTTAGCCCTTATCTGAAGTATATTACTTATTATTAATAATATATTATTATATTAATTATATTATA
>VYZT01054121.1:0-10452 GCA_013400735.1 Pomatostomus ruficeps
TAGATAAGCAAAAGAGATAGCATCCCTCCGAGTGCTGAGATGCTCATCTGACCCAGGGCACTGGATAAGAGATTGCACCGCAGAATTCCGGGCAGTTTAGCAGACCCCAGAAAGTGATAATAATAGACCAAGCAGGCAGTAACCTGGCGCAAAGTGATCTGTTACAGCTCCCTCATCCCTTGACTTCTGTTTGTGCTGCTGAGAGACAAAATGTCAAATGTGATTTTTGATAGGCAACCACCCAATGTGCCCTACAAAGTTTATAACTCTAATGCAGAGAAGCTTTGAAATCAATGCAAGTCCTGCTGTTCCACTCCCACAGGCTATATACTTGAGCATGTGATCAGCTAAGCAGCAGTAGATGCATTCGGGTTGAGACCTGCAATTAAAACCCAGTTTCTTTAAAAAGTACAGTAGTTTTAACATCGTGACATGAGCTGTGCCTCTTTCCAAAAGCAGAGATAAAAGCAGGGTTCTAATTAAAGTATCCTCTTTCTTAAATATGCTATGTCACTTTGTGGTAGTTGCGCTGCTCAGAGTCCAAAAGGAGTACATGAATTCAGCCTAATAAAGTTTTCTCTTTTTGGGTATTTTTAAACTGTGTTGTGTGCTCCTGTCAAATCTCAGTTCATAATTGAGGAGCTGACTGTGTGTCACTACTCTGTCTATATCTTTGCAAAACACTTGGGCATCTTCTGATGATCTGCACAGCCTGCAATAAATACATAGGTGTATGAGGAACATCCCCTGGCCCAAAAACACTTTTGAACACACCTGAATATAAAGAATTTCTATCTACTCAGGGATTAGATGATAATTAGTTTGACTATTTTTACTAGCTGATCCAACCATGAAGAGAAAAAAGAAAAGGAAAAAGAAATAATTTCCCAAACATTTTCAGGACACTTCAATCAAAAAGTCTGCAATCCCTACTACAATAAAAAAACAAATCAAAACCAGACCAAAACCACCCATGAACAAACAAAAAAACCCCCCAGATCACACTGAACTACATCAGTTCCAGAGAGTAAAAAAGCTAAGGCTGCATTTGACTCTCCTAACTCACAAACCAAACTGCCAAATTGACTCCCAGAGGCTGGTCCAGATATGGCACAAAAAAGAACACTAACTAGTGGGGGCCTGTCAATTCCCAGTCAAGACTTTCCCTAATCTGTCATCAATAACAGAATGTGATTGTTATTATCTCAGTTGCTAATTTGCTCTGGAACTCCTAAAGCTGTGTCTAGAGATTGTCAAGTATTTTTTATCCTGCTGCAATATACAGAAGATGAATGACCCTTCTGAGCTCTTCCTAATAACATTTTCCCTCTAACCTTTAATCAGCAAAAGTAAGACCATGCTCAACTTAACTCTGTTTTTCCCAATTTAAGAATCTGAAGTGGTTTTAGGAAATGTCACCCAGATATGTGTTTGAAATGCAGGGTGCAGTGGTATTCAGGAAAGCTCAGTATGACTGTGTTCACGATCCCAAGACAGTATCATATTTATTTATGAAGCAAACCTCAGATTAATGAAATCTTCAGAGACATCCTGTGTTACCTAAAACATAGAACATACCCCAGCCTTCCACAAGGCTAGGGAAGAGAAAGCTGTTTGGTACTCAATATTTTTATAGCATCTAGACTAATAAAAGTCAGGCTTTAACCTAAGTTTCTGGGATTTACTTTATGTTACAGTAGAACCAAAATGTATTAGTTACTAACAAAACCCACAAGACAAGTCAGTTCTTGCCCTTAGGCAAGAAGAAAAGTTTTCTTTTTAAAGAAACTTTGGAATTATTACCATATAACTATTGGCTGTGTGCAAAGCTACTGGCAATCTGCTGCTGGAGGCAGAGACCACTGTCAGGAGCAAGAGGCATTGAGTTGTGCTGGCTGCTGATTTATTTCCCAGTAGAATTTAATCCTTAAAGCTCTCTTTTGCCAAACACCTGCACATCCAAATGACCACTTTTATATCATCTTCCTTCATTCCCTCAACATCCAGAGCTCCCTCAGCCTTGTCCTTCTAAACCTGAATGGAACTGATTGGGGCACAAAATCCCAGGTAAGCTTTACGAAAGAATAACAACAACACCAACAAGAACTCCTGATGGATGCCTGAAATAAATTGAAACAGCATCTCTCCTGACCTCTAATATTTTATATTTGTCATGTTGCTCCTGAACGTTCAGTCCTAGAGTCAAATCCAGTCCTAATCAGACAGCATAGCTATTGGACTTACCTGACTTAAGCTCTCAGAAGGACCACTAACCATATGGTACAGAGACACAGTCTGGTTCCACCTCACCGCTTTTTCAGAAATAGTTCCTCCAAACTACCTGAATCTTCTTGCTCCAGTGACTCTACAGCCTCTCAGAACTTGCCATTGCTCATGGCAATCCAGCATTCCTGGCTGGACCCCACAGAGTGCAGCCAAACAAACCGTGATGTACCACAGATGTATCAACATCCTGAAATAATCCTCTCCCGCCTCTTTTGTCATCACCCAGACCAAATGCCCAAGAACCACAGTTCTTGCTCTGGTGAACCATACTTCTCTTACCCGAGGCTGCCTGTTTGTGCCAAAGTTCCCAGATGTCTCCAAGCCAATAATTAGAAATATCAGCATTTTCAGCAATACCTTACCAAGAACTCAAAATCATTAATTCTTCTGCAAACCTTACCCTAATTGTTGGCAATCAGTCATCCATATTAAGTAGTGCCAGGAAATGTTCCCAACCACTGGAACTGAATCACTTGGACTGTTAATTTGTTACTGTGATCCTTGAGACAGTTTTGCTCCAGGTCATCTAGAAACTTTCCAAATATTCCCTGGTACAGCAAATAGCATGGCTAAGAAGTGCAGTCAGCAACTGGCCACCCTGTGCTAGAAGGATGAGAATTTAATGCCATGGACATTTACCATCCCCTACTGGGCCAAGTTCCAGGCATGCTTCATTTCCTAACACAGATGTAACCCCAGGGTCTTCCACAGAAAAATAGACGAGATTCAAAAGTAAACATAATAGAAGCCATTCGGGGTAAAACAAGAGAGAGTGAAAATTTTGGTGATAAGGTCCTCACCAGAAATACCATCCCTTTTGCATCTACAAATACATCATACTGTGACAAGAAAGTTCACCACCAAGATGCAAACTATTTTAAGTTGAAAATGAACCCCCTGAACTTCATCCAGAACCAAAATGAAAGCCAGGAAGATTCAAGAGCATAAATGCTACCAAGTCCTGTAAGGAAAGCACAGCTGAGTTGGGAAGCAGCTGCTTCATTCCCCAGATGGAGAACATTGCAAGGGTTGAAACTCAAAGGGCACAGCCTGGATCACCGCAGCATTGCTTGCTTCTAAAAAAAAGTGAAAATTTTGTGGATAAGAAGAGGTAGAAAAATGGATGGGGCCTGTTCAGTTCTACATCAAGAAGAGCCAAGGACTCATCTTGCCTTCCATTTAGTGATTTTGGCTTTAATAGAGAAACTGACTCTCAGTTGTTCCGTCACTTATATAATTTGTTTTCTATTTTTGTCCACAAGAAATTCTCATTTCACCTAATTCAGGCTAAGTGTCAATCTGATCACTCTTTCCCCACGGGGAAGGTTGGCTTGCAGCTCCGTCCCTTCCTCAAGGAAGAGAGGGGGTTATGTCTGTTCCCAGCTTGGTGGTCAGAGCTCATGCTGGATGAGTTGCTACAGTGATAGACAGTGGTCATTGGAGAGGTGTGAAAACAGACGGAGTCAGGCTGGGTCCCCAAATGCAGTGCTAGTAGGCCTTCAGCTTTGTGCTGCCACGGTTGGGGGCTTAGCTGGCAAGCAGTAGTTCTGCACCAACCCAGCAGAATCTGTAGCCGTGGTCTCCTTGTCATCCTGAAGTATAAGCTATGAATCATAACCCACCTCACCTCACTACCAAAAGAAGGAAAATCAACCCCTTTTTCTGCAATATTCATGATGTCACTGTGGAACTCACCAGCACAGAACTTTGCGAGGGCTGAAGGGTTAAGCAAGTTTTAGAATTCCAGGATGATCAGGCATTCGTGGCCATTAAACTCAGCAGTATGGATGGGACCTTACCATACCATATGGACAGAACCATATCCGAACCATATCCAGAAAGTCCCCAAACCACTGAGTGCTGGCACCTGAGGTATTACTCAAGGGCAGTGATCATTCTTACCTGCTTCATCCAAGCATACACTGCTGGCTCTTGGTGGAGGCAGTGTCCTGGGCAAGACAGCCCTAAGGCAGCAAGGCCATTGCTTTGGTAACATCTGGGATGGGCCACAGTGTACACAGAAAGGGCCTGGTACAAAGAAGGACTGAGATTACCCTCAGGAAGCACTAAGGATTACAGAGTGTCATCCAAACATTTTACCTTGAGTTGTTTAAGAATGAGATCAACCCTTTCTCTCCTCGATCATTTGAAAGGCATCCAGATATCAGGTCCTTTGTTAAGTAATAGCAAGAACAGTCAATAGGTACAGCCAAGAAGCACTTTAGAGACGGTCTTCCTTTTATTGGAGCTGTGTGCATGTTCCCACTCACAAGATGAAATTTGTTCCGTGTTGAAACACTGCTACAAACTCAGTCCACTTTCCTGCTCCAAAGAGTAACTGATTAGGACTATGGAATGGTACAGGATTGTACAGGGCCTGCATTTTCTCAGTGAGATAAACAGCTAGAAAGTGCTTCACAAATGAAATGCCCTTTGATTCCACCCTCCTGACTCATAATCCTCTGTGAGTGCAGTCTGCTCAACAGCCTGCTCTGCTGACTTGCTTGTGCCTTCCCCATGGGACACTCCAGATTCCATCAGCCTTGCACATGCCAGAGGGTCCTTCTGCACCCAGCTTACCCCAGCAAAAGGAGAAAGAGCATGTGGACACGGGCTGTCAGAGAACACAGAAGTCTCACACTTTTGTTAAAGGACAGCATTCATACGGCTGATTATGACAGGACAAAAATTTGAGAAATGAAGAACTATGGCCTTGTCACAGAAGTAAGCTTGATACAAATCAGTATTCACTAACAATTAAAGATTATTGCCCATCTAATTCCAGAACATCTTACTTTCTGACACCTGATTTTGACAATTATAGCAGGGAATGTAAAGAAAAAGTCTGAAAGAAAGGAACCCAAATATTGCAGCTAAAATGAAGAATTCATCATTTTTACACAATGGGCCCAGTTACTGTATGTTAACACTTCAGGCCCTGGTGTGATTTGCTGAAATTATATGCACTTAACCTCCTGTGATGCATAAACTATTTAATTAACTTCTTACTAACAAAGCATGACAAATTCATTTAAGTAGAGAAATTAAAAGAGGACAGACCATGTCTGCATTTAACCTGGACAATCAGCTGCCTTCACCTAATCTTCTATTTCCAGGCCATTTTCTAGTTTTCCTTTAACTCAAAAGATGTTAAATAAAATATTATTCAGAATAAAACATTCTACTAAGAAAAATACTTTCTAGTTACCTGAGCTTGCTTAACCTGCTGGAGAACTATGAGATACACCTAGATCCAGTAACCACTGCAGCAAGTTTATGACCTTTCCTTGACTTCAGGCAGGTTTTGGGCATAAGGTAATGTTCTTACTCAAAAAATATGGATCCTCTGGGGAGGAGAAGGGCTACAGAAAAAGTCTTGAAAAGAGAAATGAAAGAGAACCATGCAGGCTCTATGAGCTCTGAGTTTTGGAGTATTTTCTCTTACAGGTAAGTATTTTTTGAAGTACATTTATCAGAATAAAAAAGCAGAATACCTGAAAGTTGTTGGCACCTTAAAGTCCCAGCTGCTTACAAACACGCAACAGAAAGGGAAAGAAAAAAACAGTCATCGTTGTTTCAACATTAACTTGAAAGAAGCAGAAACTTCCTTTTCACCCATGGTACCATCAGAATACATAAGACACCACAGTTAAAACAACACTGATGATACCTTCCTAGGTTAATAACCAGAGCAGGAATGATGAAAATAGTCTCAGAGAGAAGCTAAAGGTGGCAGACAGGCCTCCACTGTAGTTTGAGAAAATAGGAAATTATAGGGGACAAAAGTATGTTAGAAGAGGTGGGAACAGGAAAGGTCAACTTCATTAGAGTTGACCATTAGCCATAAGTCCATCCAAATGTAACATGTGGAGAATCCTTGAGGTCTGAGGGATAATCAAATTATTTTAAAAAGTACAACAAGATGTGAAAGAAAATTCTCTTTATTTAGATCTGCAACTGGATCCCTAACTGAAGGAAAACAGGGACAGCTGGAGGGCAATAGCAATCCTCTAAAAGGCAAGAGATAAGGAACATCTGCTAGCAGGGACCTGAGTGAAAAAAGACCTGCCGGTGAATGGACATAAAATATTAATTTTCCCATATCTAAGTTCCTCTAGACAATGGAAGAAACAAAGACCAAGCCTTGAACAAGCAAGAGTTTTGCAACAGATCTCTATTCTGTGAAATTTAAACCCGTATTTCACAGTATGGCATTCACAGGGTGCCACTTCACTATTGCACTTCCCAAGAGGAAGCACAACACAGAGCCCTGGAGACTGTGACACCACCAGCCCCTGAGTACAAAGGACTAGATTTCAATGCACGGATTTTCTGTTGGTTGCCTGCTAGCTGGATTTTTTTTCCCTGTGTCATTTTAATTCTGCCTGTAATCTGTGTACATGCTACAATTATGTGGCCAGATCAGCAGGGACTTCAGCAGCCACTGAATGTGCTTACAAAAAGGCTAAAGGACCCCTTGATATTTTGCTGATGCATGCTTTGCATGTGTGCCATGGTTTCTCATGGTGGCTATCTCCCCTTGGAGAGGAAAATAACTGGCACTGAAAGCCATTTTAGCAACCGGATATACTAAAGGAATCTAATTCCTCGTGATAGATGTCTGCCACTGGCATCACACTGTATAGAACTGTTTCATAGTCATAACAAGCTTCATTTTGGAAGAAAAAGCTGTATATTGTTTGGAAGGCTCTTCCTTGTCTGCTGTAAGGATGAGGAGACACCTTTCCTTTTTTAGCTTGATTTTGCTCCTGGCCCATTTCTATATCTTCAGTTCTCACATGTATTTTTTCTGTTTTCAGAACATCCCTATTCTTCCCACCGACATTTTCATAGACAGCAGCTGCATCGCCTCCAGCCTCCATTTAGCTAAGATAAAAAAGAGAAGCTCCTTTAGTTTTTTCTGATATGACAAGCTCTTCCTTCTCTTGTTACTCACGGTAATTCTTCTCCTGTCCTTTTCAAGTCCAAAGCCAGACCTGCACAAGTGGTCCCAGAGATACACAGAACAAGCCCTTGCAATGAGTCTTACCATCTCTCCACTGGAAATAGGGGAATATTGCCTTTTACATACCTGCAGTACTGCCAGCATCACACTTGGATCAGTCAATACACCAAGAAGTTTCCTCTGGAAAAGAAGCCCAAACCTCAGCTCACAGAGCAGCTGGCTCAGGTGGCTCCTCCTTCCTGCAGTGCTGCCTATTGAAGGGACTCAAGCAGGACACAGAGCAAAACCATTCTGTAAGAGGAATTAAGATGCAGCCTGCATCTTGATGCTATATGGTAAGCTAGAATTGGTGGCAAATGTATTCAGCTGCTGGATATCAGGCCTGTGTTATTTACCTGCAGCAAAGTCCACATTGCCAAATTTTTCTGAGTCCCTCTCCATTCAACCCGAGGTTCAATGCTCACTCAAACCTGCGGATGTTTCTCTCCCAGCATGACCTACTGAGCTATTCTGGAGATACTGACTAAATTTGAAGCCACGCCGGTGAATATTTACATGCTAGGTATGCTGGAAGATTTGCAGTGCAATGCTGCTGACAGTAGAGAACAAAGCTATGATAAAGCATCAATGTCTGGGTGAGCCTGCAAATTTAACTAGAAGACATCAGCATCCAGCTGATGTGAGTCATGGAATATCCACAGACGCTCCTCAGTGCTTGCCTACAAGCTGGTGAAAGCTTTGTAACACTGCACGTGTCCTTCCTTTTTGCAGTGTGATGGAGAACATAATAGAACTTGCTGGCAGAAGCTTGAGTCATTAGAGATATGGGGAAGACTGAAACTTGGCTGCAGTGGGAATGGAGTGTTCCCTGGACAGGAACACCACCACACCCTGGTAGTCACAACAGGGCAAATGAATGGGAAGGGAGACGAGGCTCAATGTCAGACACCCCATCAAACTCCCTATGCTGCCTGCAAACAGCTCTGGCACACATGCTGCAGTAAACAGCTACGGATCCTGCAGATGTGCAGGGCTCTTCCCAGACTATTTGAGAGGAGGCAAAATCACTGTTGCTGTTCCTGGTTTTGGCCAAGGGATGAATCTGAATCCATTAAAAGAACAAGGAAGAAAGGCTTTTTGTGTCTCAAGCACACTCAACTGAGGAACTTGTCACCAAGAGCAAGGAAAATGCCTGGGCCTGAGCTGTGCCTGCATGAGGGTGAGTGAGGAGAGCAGCTCCCAACAGCAGCAGTGAGCCCATCCCAGCAGCTCTCCAGCAGCTTCACCTCACAGGGGTTGCAGCAACACCAAGCCAGTCTCAGGTGACAGGATGTTTCATCAGCGTATGCCCAAAACGCTGTACAATAGACAGCCCTGACAAATAAGATATTTTCTTGTTCTAAAAAGAGGAGTGTACAGGCTGCAATACAGGAGCCAAAGCCAAATGATCAACCAGGAGCAATTGTACTCATCAAACTTGTCACTGAGAACTGTCGTGTAAGGGCTATAAACAACCACTACCATGAAGAGGAAGCCCTAAATGCTGCATGCTCCCTGGGCATTGATTAGTACTCAAGCACCTGGGACTGGAGCTATTTATCTACTTATTTATTTTACAGCTTTACAAAATTGTTCTACAGTGCTTCTCTTTGACTTCTATTTTCCCACAGATGTCTCAATATAAATTATAGTAATTACGTATTGTGAAGAGAGTAATTTGCTTTAACAACTGTATTAAATGTAATTGTTATCAGTTTCATGAGATTTCTGTCCTGTCCAATTGTCCACATAGCTTGAATGATCTATGCATCACGGAAGTGTGGATGTAGAGATTATGCTCAAAGGGTAAGCATTTTATTGCATTTGACTTGGGACTTTGGAACCAAACTGAATTTTCTGGGGGAATCTGAAAGAAGAGGTGTTAGAAAATACTTTCTAGAGGCAGGCAACAGTAGAGAAAAAACCGCCCCCCCCCTCCCCCCAGCTTATCCTTATAACCTTCTCACATAACAGACAATCAACAGAGGCCAAAAATGCCACAATTTCTATCTTTAACAAAAGTGACAGGACAAGAAGAATTTTAGCTGAAATTTTCATTCTAAGGCGTGAAAGAGCACTTTCCAACATGACTTTCTGGAGCTGGAGTTAGAGACTTTCAGCAAGGCATTTGAAGAAGAACCTAAACCATTAATCTAATGTTCTAATGTGTTAAATGGGACTCCAAAGAAAGATAAGAAAGGCTCAGTTTAAAACTAAATTAAACACGTTCTATATTTTCAAAGCACTGTCTCCAGGTCTCTCACCCCTTTGAGTCCCACTGATGCCTTAAGTGCTGGTAAAAAATAAGAAGCAGACACAGCAGTATAGGAAAAGGGTATTACCTTGGTTTAATAGGATCCTGGTGTACACCTCCGTTGGAGCCCGAGCCCACAGGTGTACCCCCGTACACAACTTTTATGGACTTTACAAATTAGCATATCTACCTAAAATCTCCCAATGAGTAACTTAACAAGTGAGGTAACTATCCCCCTATTGCCCCCCTAAATGAAACTATAGCCTAGCTCAAAAACATGTTCCAGAATCCAGACTCTTCAAGGTTGGAGCCTGTAGTTTTGAGATAGTAGGGATGTTTTGTCTTCCCCCCTCAGAGAACCCCCAAACTAAACTAAATATCAGACTACTAAACCATAAACATGCAGTACTAAGGATACAGGGTATAAGGGTAAGGGGTACAAGGAAAGAAAAAAGGGTATAGGGAAAGGGAAAAGGTATAAAATGTATAAAAGGTTATAAAATAAGGGACAAAAACAATCAGGCATCACCACCAGAGCAACAATGTCTCAATATCTATGACTGATTTTGCTCAAGTCTCTGTTGTGGCTAAGCCAGTTAAAATACAGAAGATCTGTACGTTCTTATGCATTTGGATTCCTCATTTCTCTGTGTCCTCACAATCCCTTTTTAGTAATGTCATAGAGATGCGAGTTCAGAGACCAACAACTTTACTTCTTAGCATTCCCTTGTTCCTCAAGGAAACAGAAACTGGAGTAACACAAATGGGACTTCTATATTTGAGTGGTCCAGACTGAAGGACCCCTATTTTATGAAGATACTGCATCATAGCATTTCTTTTCCAATGATTTCTAGCAGCTGTTTTAAAAAAGTTAGATTTTGCTATTTTGCTGATTTTTTTTTTTTTT
>VYZT01054121.1:10469-25981 GCA_013400735.1 Pomatostomus ruficeps
TTTTTTTTTTTTTTTTTTTTTTTTTTTGTCCCTGCTGCCTGGAAAGTTGATAGCAAATGTGATTGCTCTGATGTATAAATAACCCCTTTTGACTTCAACTTTCTAGTTATTTATGGCAAGCATAAACCCAGCTATTATTGTGTGACCATGGCCTTTTGCAATAAATAGTTCCCCTTTCTCTGTGGTGCTTAAATCTCCCCTTCATACACTGCATACATTTTTTAGATAGAGCTTTCAGCCTACCAGGCAGGATTGGCACTCTAGGGCCCCTCTCATCCCTGTGACCTCTCTCTGCACTCTGAATCCATCTCCTGTGAATCACTCAAGCACAGATCAGCTGAGGTGGGAAAGCCTTTACAGAGGTCAGCTTGTCCAATGCCCTGCTCAAAGTGGGGCCACCTAGACTGGGTTACTTAGAACCATGCCTGGTTTGGTTTTGAATATCTCCAGGGATGGAGACTCCACAATCTCTCTGCATAACCTGTTGCAGTGCTCAGTCATTATCACAGTAAAAAATGTTTCTTCTCGCATTTAGATGGAATTTCATGTTTCAGTTGTGCACATTGCCTCTTGTCCCATCACTAGGGCACCAATGAGAAAAGCCTGGGTCCATCTGCTTTAGTCTCCTCACCATATATACATTGAATACATCCCCCTGAGTTTTCTCATCCTCAGGCTGAACGGTCCCAGCTCTGTTTGCCTTTCCCCACATATCGGACACTCCAAGCACTTAATCATGTCCATGGTCCTTCATTAGACTTGCTCCAGTATGTCCACTATGTCTCTCTTGTACTGGGGAGCCCAGAACTGGACACAGCACTCCAGGTGCCTGCCAAGGCTGAGCAGGAGGGAGGGATCACCTTTCCTGATCTCCTGGCAGTGCTTTGCCTACTGAGCCTGGGATACTAGTGCTGGGATCAGTATTTCTGGCATACCTCGTGGCATGGCATTGATATTCTCCTACCACCACTACAAACAGCTAGCCTAGTTGAACAGCCTTTTCCCAGACACATAATTTTGGATACTTACAGAAACTCTGATCTGCCTGTGCCTTCAAAAGATTTTCCTCCTCTGTCATTTACAGCTGCAAAGATCCCAATTTGTAATAAAGGTTTTGTTATTAGATAGCAAGTACCTGACCTTTCATTTTGTACCTTTAAATTTCAGTCCCTTTCAATTACTGTAGTCCTCAAGGTCACCCAGTTCTTTCTGAAGATGGTTTGAATATCTTACATTTGTCCAACACATAACCTTTCTCTTTGTAAGCTCTCATTATCTTTTAAAAATCTCTCTAGTTGGAAAGCCTCTGAAGTATTAGATTCCTTATTCATTTTCCTGCCCTTTTTTAAAACTTGTATTATTTCTCCTTTGTCTTTCATCTTACCTGCAGTCATGCACGATGGCAAAGTCCTCTTTCTTCCTCTGATATCAAGAGGAATGGTTGGCACCACCCATTACTTTTACATTCACTAAGAACAAGGTGTATATACCTTGCAGTGGGTACTTCCAAACTACCAACCTAGATCAAGCCAAACTTTCAGTCTGGGCTGCGAAACTCACTTAAGAATCATTCTTGTGCTTATGGTGTACAGTAAGTTCAAAACCGGGCTGCTAGCTGCTCCTTACATCTGAAATGCTAGCCTGGTTATATCAATGTAAGATGTAGCATTTAAGCTACCTGCTGTGCTAGCCAGAGATCTTCACTGAGCTACAAATGATGGCTGAATGACTTACTAAGGTCTTACAAATAAATCAGAGCCTAAAACCTCTGTATACAGAACTGAAAATGTTGTCTACCACAGATATATTCTTGCTAATGGAATTGCAGCTTTGATTTCTTTACTTCCTTTGAGAACCTCTTCAGTTGATTTAGACATTAGTATGCAGGACATGTACAGACCAAATAAAAAAAATATGAACATTCTTAACAAACTGCTTGGTTAGATTATTTACCAAATTCCAAGCCAATTCAAAACCATTTAAAATCTCAATTACTTAAAATGTAGTTCTTAGCCTTGGGCAATACCATGACTAAATATTGGATAATATGATAAACATAATATAATATATGCTCTTTGGGAGTGGGGCCAAATGCAGGGGAAATTGTTAATAGCTACGCATTTTTAGAAATTGAGAACAATATGGCATAGTCTTGATCTACACAGTTTGCATGTAAGACTTAAAGTATTGCAGTATGGTTTTCTCTCCTTAAAGTTATTTGTAGCTTGGTGGTCAACATGGGGAAGTCATCTTTTGTGAAGTAGTTGATAGCTGTTTCTTTTTTTCTCCAATTTTCCATCTTTAGACTTTGTTTGAAAAATTGAAAAGCCTTTAACTCAAAAACACATTGAAGTATCAATGTATGAAAACATTTGAGTTCCGAATAGCTATCAATAACCAGGAAGTAAATCAACACTTCTAAGCTAAAATTGAAAGGTATTAGTCTTGAGAGTCTTTTTAGGGGGAAAAAAATTGCATGAAGGGCAACTTTTGCTTAGTTCTATGAAATCTGAAGACAGACACACTTTGAGAGCACTTGGGAACCTTACAGTCTGTCCATACTGAAAATAACAGCTCTGTTCCCCCTTCATGAAAACCCTTCATACTTTCCTTTTTAGGTAACATTTCTGATTTTATGAGTACTCAAAGAATAAAAGCAGAAAAAAGATGTGGCCCTGTTAATTATTTTAGAAGGAACCCTACACAGTCAAGGAGCCTGTGAGCATTAAACATTATCAGCAGTTACCAGGCAGCCAAGGGGCAGAGGCAAAGGGCTGGCTGACAATTGTCTCTGCTCCACAGGGAGTGGCCACCAGAGGCTCTCCATTAACTTCTACACTAGCAAAAGTGATTAAATATGCAAGATGTGTTGAAATGAGGAGCAGGTAGAGCTGCTCTTGTGGCAGCATGCTGAGCACAGCCAGGCAACAGCATGCAGCTTGCCCGAGATGGGGAGCGAGGAGGACACCTGGCATTGTCAGCGCCACCCGGGGCAGTGGAAGGAGGGTGCTGTGGGAGAGCAAACTAGAGGTGAAGAGCCTGAAGACAGCACAGGAAACTAACTGAGGGAAAGTAAGGGAGGAAGGGTGCTCAGAGACCCTCCTGGTCTGAGGTAAGACCTTCCTGGAAAGCCTTTGGAAAGGCCACCTATGGGGAAAAAACAACTAAACAAACAAAACCAAACCAAAAGAAAAAAGAATAAATGAACTTGAAATTATCTGGTCACCTCTGTCAACAGACACACCTGCACTGCCCCAGCACCAGGAACATTGCAGATAGTCCCATTCTCAGCCAAAGGGAGGTTGGCTTCTGCCAGTAAAGGGAAAAACAGGGTCTGGCATTGATCTTGACATGTCACAACATGAGGACGTACTTATGGGCTGCTGCCATCCAGCAGCTGACATAAACATGATCACAAGTAATTTGAGGTGATCATGTTTTTCAGATTTTTTTCTTGGTGCACACAGAATCACAGAATGGTTAAGGGTGGAAGGGACAACAGTGGGATTATCTGGTCCAACCTCCCCATTCAAGCAAGGTCATCCTAAAGTAAATTGCACAGGATTGCATCCAAACTGCTCTTGAATACCTCCATTGAGAGAGACTCCATGGCTTCTCTGGGCAATGTGTTCCAGTGTTCAGTCACCTGCACAGTAAAGAAGTTCCTCTTCATGTTCAGGTGGAACTTCAGCCAACGGGCAGAAGCTGATGCACAGTTGTCCTATTGTTTGGCACCACTGAGAAGAGCCTGTATCCATCTCTTGGCACCCACCCTTTAGATACTGATAGACGTTGATGAGGTTCCCTACCAGCCATCTCTTCTCAAGGCTGAACAGTCCCAGCTACCTCAGCCTTTCCTTATAAGAGGTGATCCAGTCCCTTCATCATCTTTGTAACCCTCCAATGGACCAGCTCCAAGAGCTCCGTGTCTCTCTAGTCCTGAGGAGCTCAGAACTGGTCACGGCAGTCCAGACAAGCTGACAAGAGGTGAGGTCACCTGGTGATGTTCTAGCAGCTAGCAGCACAAAAAAGCAACATAATAAAGCCTAGAAGCACTCATCCCAAACTGCAGTGCAGAGTGAGCTCGGAGTAGACTACAGCAGTAGTTCAGTATGTAGAAAGCAGTCTTGGCCACCTTTTAGGAAATGAAGGAATAGGGCCAGATCCAATTCATGTGAAAGTGACAAAAATGCCAGCTTCCTGAAAGAACTGAAAAAAGGCATTACTGAGATAGCAGTGTCAAACACGGAAGAGGCAGTCACCCTCACAGCAAATCTACTTTATCACAAAAACAGCACTTCAGTGGCCAGCTTCACAAAGAGCTGCTGAAGCAAAATTGTTCCAGTGGGGAACAACTCCAAACAAAACAGAGCATATAATGCTTGGACCAAAGAGGGATTATTTTCCTTTCACCCTTGAAGCCAGAAGTTTGATCAACATGTGCACAACACCACAGTAATCATGATTGCAACAGGTATCAAATCTCCTGGGAATATCCTTTGGTGAAGTCTGGCTCCTTTACCAGCAAAATTTCAGTACATGATCTCATAATTACAAAACACCATTAAAGAGGAAAAAGAAAAATGTCTTGTAACAGATTCTTTCTCACATAATGCTAAAGAGGAGGAACACTGAGAATAGGGACATGTGATATTATAATAGTCAGTAAAAGTCATGTGAGAAAGATGAAATTATGACACAAGTGAAACTTCTAAGAAAATAGATGTCATCAGGCCAGTCAGCACAAGAACAAGGTCCCTGCAACACTTTTTAATTTGGGGATGGAAAAGTAGTTCCATGTGGATAATAAGCGTAGCTAAAATTGATTAATTGACTTCAGAAAATTTTAATTTTTAAGAAAACAACAGACAGAAAAGATTATTAGGGGATTTTTGTGCAAAAAACCCCCAACCCAACAACAACAAAACTCAACAATCAAACAAACAAAAAATCCCAAGAAGACACATACTTGTTTGTCCCTACATTAATTCAGAAAATAGGACACGTGTTTAGAAATTGCTTCATTTGTTTCAAAATGCAAGAGACAGAACTGCAAGGAGCTGCTGTTAATTTGTGGCACTCCTCATGGAGTCTGGCAGAAATTGGCAACTGATTTGTTTGAGCAAAGCAAAGCTCTGTGCAGTGATAGCTGATTATTACTGTCATTTTTTTACCAAGTAATTCAGCTAAGCTTCACATTATCCAGCACAGTAGTGAATGACATAATACAATATTTGCCAAACCTCTGATGAACTTGTTTTGAACACAGCACAAGACACAAGACACTTTCAAGACTGCGAAGGATCATGCATCATGCAGAAGTTGTAATCTATATCAAATGTATGCATGCCTAAGAAAAATCAGATGTAAAAAGCCAAGAATAAGAGTCCCAAAAGTGCCAGTCACAGGTTTCAAAATCTTCACACGTGCCTCTTCAAGAGGCTTTTGAACTGTGTTCATCTTCAGTGGAACCAGCTGAGCTTAGTGGGTATAGCCCCTTTCAGTTTGCCAAGGACCAGGACTGTCCATTCAGAAACACTTAAATGTTGACTACAGCCCCAAATTCCACTTCTACAGAGCCACTGGCCAGTGTCAGCTTGGAGATTACCCAGTCACACTCATATGCTGAAAATTCCATGCCTCCCCTCTGACCAGACATGCCTTAATCATAGAAAGCCACATCCAGTAACTGAACAGAGCAGTGAGAACAACTGCAATATTAATTGCACAAGCTGAAAATCATGGAATCATAGAATGGTTTGGGTTGGAAGGGAACTTAAAGGTCATCTAGTTCCAACCCTCCTGCCATGGACAGCAACACCTTCCACTAGACCAGGTTGTTCAGAGCCTCATCCAACCTGGCCTTGGATGCTTCCAGGGCTGGGGCATGCACAATTTCTCTGTGGGTGTCTCACCACCCTTGCAGTGAGGAATTTCTTCCTAATATCTAATCTAACCCTACCTTCTTTCAGTTTAAAGCCATTGCCCCTTGTACTGTCACTACAAGCTCTTGTAAATAACCTCCCTCCATCTTTCTTGTAGCCCTCCTTCAGGTACTGGAAGGCCACAGTTAGGTCACTCTGAAGCCTTCTCTTTTGTAAATGAAGCTGCAAAGTTAAAACCACCTTGAAGAATAATGTTTTAATTGCTATGTTACATGGCCTCAGGGACTGTGCTGTATCAGCAAAATTAATTCTAGAGGAAGTTGATGTGGGCTGGAAGATAAGGAGTGTTTTCTCTTGAAATTTGGGTATATAAAGGCCAAAGTGAAGGCATAACAGTGAGCAAGCTTAACAGCCAGCAGAGAGGAAAGACCCCATATCCCAGTTGAGCATCCATGCAAGGACTGATCACCCCTTGATCAGGCCTTTCCCACAGCTCAGCATAAGAGCATATTAATGCACAGGTAAGTGTTACTGAGAAATGCCTAGCACAAGGGAAGTTCTGGCATTTGTCAGTGTTTCTTCTATTTTCTTTAACACAAGAAGCACCAGAAGTCAGTAATTTTCTGCCTTGCGCACTCTGTACCAGGTGTGGTGTGAAAGCAGAGGAAGTAGCTTTCTTTATTTTGGTTACATGGGTATGAAAAGAGATTAGCTCAGTTGGTTAGAGCACAATGTTAATGACGCAAAGGCTGTGGGTTTGATCTCTGTATGGGGGATTCAGTTAAGAGTTGGACTCGATGATCTTTGTAGGTTCTTTCCAACTCAGAATATTCTGTGATTCTGTGTTTCTCGTAACAAGCTCCCAGTTCTTCCAGGAACATCAGGATCAAGATTGGTGCTAATCTAAGTGTGTGAATAAAGACCAGAAAAGACAAAGAAAATAAAAATTAACTATGGGAAAAGGCTATCTCTCAAAGCTCCCCAAAAGCGTACACTATCCCTATATACATTTTGACTACCCAAGTACAAACTCTAGTGTGTTTGTACACCATGGATATATCATAGAATCACGGATTCATTTGAGCTGGATGGGATCTCTAAAGATCCTCTAGTCCAACCCCCTGCAATGTGCAGGGACACCTTCCGCTAGATCAGGCTTCTCAGAGCCCTGTCCAACCTGACCTTGAATGTTTCCAGTGATGGGGCACCCACCACCTCTCTGTGCAACCTGTTCCAGTATTCCACCACTCTCATTGTAAAACATTTCTTCCTAATATCTACTCTGAATCTATCCTGCTTTATTTTAAAACCCTTTGTCCTACCGCTACAGGCTCAGCTAAAAAGCCTGTCCCCATCTTTCTTATAAGCCCCCTTCAGGAACAGGAAGGCTGCTATGGGGTCTCCTTGGAGCCATCTCTTCTCCAGGCTGAACAGCCCCAACCCTCTCAGCCTGTCTTCACTGGAAATGTGCTCCAGCTATCTGGTCATCTTTGCAGCCTCCTCTGGACTTACTCCACATCTTTCCTGTGCTGGGACCCCAGATCTGGAAGCAGCACTGTAGGTGGGGTCTCTCCAGAGCAGAGCAGAGCAGAAGGGCAGAATCCCCTCCCTGGCCCTGCTGTCCACGCTGCTTTGGATGCAGCCCAGGACACCATTGGCTTTCTGGGCTGCGAGTGCACATGGCTGAGTCATGTTCAGCTTTATCATGTCATCACTGAGGTACAGATTATCACAGCCAAACCAGCTGTTAAAAGGATTATGACACTATTTATTACTGAATTTAAAAAAAAAAAAAAAAAGAAAAATAAACAAATTTTAAAAAAAAACCTTCAGTTTTCCCCAAAGCAGAGGTAAGTTGTCACACAAGCCTTTAAAGGCAACCTCACACAGTGTCCAGTTTCAAAAGCTAGGCCTTCTTTTTAGCCTATAGACACAACAGCATAACCAGGAGGGGAAGGAGAACTGTACCAAAAGGAAGGGATATCCAGTGGCCCAAAGATGCTGAAGCCAAAAATCTCACAGAATTGCCAGCAGGGAGACTGTCTCAAAAAGAACCTCCTTCCTGAAGATGAGTAGTGATAACTATATGTATTTATCAGGTTAATCCTCTTTCAGTAACTGAGCAGTAGGTGGGCATATAGTCATTAAAATGGCAAAGGCTTTCGCCTACCATAAACCAAAAATATAAACATGAATATGAAAGGCCATGAATTATGCACTCTGCTATCTTTGATCATCAGGTAGGGAGGAGAGCTTTAAAAATTACATTCAGGAATCAGCTCATGCTACCAGAACACCTCAACATCACAAGTATCAAGTAGGAGTTGATCTCATAGCTGATCAAAAGCTGATTTGTTGCCTGCCTTTACAGTACATACTTGTAACATATCTAGCTGCCTGTGTGCACATTTCTCAGTAATCAGATACAAAGAATAGCTCTTCCATACCAATAGAAGAAAACCCTCTAAATTAACAAGCAAGTTTTGGGTTAATAAAACAAAAATTATTTTGCATTTTCTGATAAGGAAATAAAGAGACAGAAAGAGATAGATCACTGCCTGCTGGTAGTGATCTCAGTGCAGGAATCCTTCTACCATACCTGAACACCCACACAAAGCCAATGCAGACCTGTGCTTTGATCCTCCTTTGTAAAGCAAAGAGCCAGGGTCTCATCTCTCGGGCAAACCATTGTTGTAGCACCATGCTATCACACTTTTTTGGTGCATTCAATTCAGTCAGAACAGGGAGGCTTCTTCACTTCCCAGTGGAAACATGCCATTACACAGAGGCAGCTGTTTGTAAATTTGGAGGGAGGAGAAAAGCTCAAATGTCATATAGCCTCTCACTCTAGTCTTGCATCTGAAGACCCATGATTCCCCTCATTACTCTCCTGCATGCAGCCACATGGTCCTCAGGGGAATCCACTGTGTAGGCATTGGTCACACAACCACTTCCCCCGCCTTCTCTCTCACCACTGCAAACCATGGTGAGGGAAGAAGCCTGTGAGCTTCCAAGCAGTAAAGCATCTTGCAAAATCTCCTGACTTCACCGACAGCCATGGTCATTAACTCAATAATTCACTAAATGCATCAGGTGGGCAACAGGACCATACATCAGCTCCAGCTGTCAGCTTCCTGTGCTGATTGTCTCCAGTGAGCTGCCAGGCTCCTGTGCTCCCTCTATACTTTCATCTGCAGGCTCTTGCATAGGGTCAGTCTCAGACCTACACATGAGGGAACCATCAGTCACTTGGAAAGCAGCAAGGCTCTGACATTCACAGAGAGACAGGACATTTCAGTGAGCCAGCAACAGAGACATGACCACCTGTGCCCAGATTATTTAGAGCTGAGAAGGGTCTGCCTGCCAGCCTCACTGCTGGGCAGCAGCTGCCAGCTCCTCACTCACACATAGGGCTCTTCAAATGCAGTGTTTAGATGTAGATGCAATGACCTGATGTTTTTTCTCCTTTATCTGGCTGATCACTTTATGTTTAAAGGTGAGAAATATCTTTTGTTTTATACCTGTGAGCTTTCAAGTGTTTTTCTTCTCTGCAATAGGAATCAGCGAGGGTTGGGGACAGCCAGAAACTTGCCAGAGAGGCACTGCCCCAGACAGCATTGCACCCCATGGAAGGGAAGGGCATCAGACCTCATTGCCCAGCTCAGCTGCAGGACAGACATGGTGTAGGAAGAGTCAAAGAATGGGAGTTGCAGGGAGAACAGGCAGCTACTGCGAGAGAGAAAATCTCATGGCTTCTTGCATGCTCTGTGCAGACGCTAGACATCACAGCTCTGCAGCTTAGTGGCTTCTGCTTGGGATGAACAAGAAACCAAGTTTCCATGGGGCTCTGCCAGATATTTCCTCAAATGATGCTCTGCCCTCTTCCCTCTCTGGACTCTGGAAAAAGTAGATGCAGGCAGCTCTTAGCACTGTGGTGGGTTTCAGGTAGGAGAGGAAAAGATGAATAGCTGAGATGGCTCGTTTCACAGACCTGGATGAATACACCTGCTAGCAAAGGAGGATTCCTTCGCTTCACTCTTCTCATTGTAGGAGTGTTGAGTCAGAGGGAGGTGTGTGGGCTGAGGGGATTTATGAGGGTGGTGCTTGCAGCGCTGGGAAGGCAGCAGCCCGCCAAAAATGCAATGTCTGTACATGGAAACTGTATATGGTGGAAGACATGACAACCACATTTGAATTTATTAGTTAGAACAACGAATAAAAACAGCAAATAATGGCTTTGTCTACACTCCCACCTGCTGTGCATAAAACACTCCCATCTCTCACACCTCAACAGCAGAGCCCCCAGGCCCTTCACACAGCCCTCTAAACCCTTCTGCAAAGCTCTGCTCCCCAGGCCCAGCCCTGGCTTTTCCCTGCCCTGTGAAAGCCCTGCAACCCAAGCAATGGCTGAGACATCCCTGGCCGTGCTGTTACAAGAAAACATTTTCCAAAAGAAAGATCTGTCATACATGTATATGGCAGGAAGTGAGGGAGGAAGAGGAAGATCTTCTTTGAGGTTGTGCTTGATGAAAGCACATGGAAGAGATGGAGGAGAAAATGCCCTCTTTAACTTCTCCCTCTTGCTATGCATGAACACGCCATCTGTCTCCACAGCCTGAGGAATGAAAGAATAAGAAAACTGAGGGAGAAAAAACACAAATAGAGGAGACTGCTGAGCCTACGAGCAGCACATTCAAGTGGACCAAGTGGGAATAAGGGATTTTTAACATCTGGAAATTATTTAGATCACAGAAAGAACACCTTAAAATGTCTACAGGTCAGAGAAAATAGAAAACAGAATGAAAGAAGTTACCCTATTCTTTACAATGGAGCAAACTGTTCATATGGTCCAATTTGAGCACTTTCTTCATCAGCAAACTGTGGAGACCAAAAATACAGATACATTCAGAATTGGCTGAATATGTGCAGAAGAAAAATGTGTGCAGGGGTTTTAATATAAAATGTGCCATCTTTGGTTCTTTCTGTTCTTCAGCTACAGATTGCTGGATCTGGGCACTTAGGGAAAGTTTCACTACATGTTTGACTTCTTCTTATGCTCCTGTTATTGGTCAATGTCAGATATAGGTCTTGATCTGAACAGAGCTTTGCCTGACTTGGCCCATCCCCAACAGATCAAACAAAATCTTGGAAAACCAGTATGTTCCTCTTTCTTCTCTCCCTCTTCTTTTTTCTTCCTTTTGCTCTAAGCAAGGTAACTTTCCACCAGACTATATTTGGAAATGATAGATTAGTATGGTGTCAATTTGGACAAAATGGCTGATTGATGTTCTTGTCAAAACCCAGTGGATTAACTAATTTGTGATAAATGTTAGGGAAACAATGCAGGATCTCAGATGGGAAAGCCAGGTCATTGCTCCAGACACAGAGCAGAGCAGGTCTGTGACCATTCCACATCCGAAAGCAGCTCTTAAGCAGAACACCACAGAGCAAAGCACAGATGTGAAATGACAAAGAAAACCCACCAACATTTTTGTAAAAGCCTGTTCAGAGGTGTGAGGGGAATGGGATGCAAAAGAGCCTCACTTTCCTAATGCTAACAAGCTGATTCTCCTATACATCTGCACTGGACTACGTGCAGGGACACAGCTCCTTGAAATAAAAAATTAGCTAATTAAAAAAAGGTTAGCTTCATCTGATACAATCTTTCCCCTGCTGCTCTGTTGGAGAAGCCAGCCTCCTAAGGAAGCAGGCAAGTAACCTGCCACGTTCCCTCCAGGACACAGACGATGACTCCATTGGCATTACTGCCATGATCCCACAGCCTCGAGAGGGCTTCAGGGCTATAGGCAAGGTTTCACTGTGGCAGAAAGCTGATCTGGCACTAATGATGTGAAACACAGCAACAAAGTTTGGTCCATGACAGAGAAAAATTTCAATATATGGTCCACATCAGAAAGCAAGAACAAGAACACTATTAACTAAAAAGGAAGGTATAACCCTTCTGCCCTTAACTGACAAAACTGCTGTATATACCCCTAGGCAACCACTTGGATATTGTCTGGAGTTGTTAATTTCCACAGGAAAAATTAATTCTGTTTACTTCTTTAAAATGTCATTATAAGTGTTAATTTGTGCATCTCCTCAGCTGTATTTTCATCTGAACATTGCACTGAAAAGTCTCTACAATAATGGCACAAGCCTAATGACAGGAGACTATTAAATGAGGCGGCCCTCCACTGAATATAAACTTCCTTAAACAATTGTTTCAATCCCACCAAACAAATTGGTCTCTTAGGGGAGAATATGCTTTTGCTGAAAAGAAGGTCTGCAAGACCAACGCTCCAAGGCCCAGAGCTGCACCATAGGCACATGGCAGGTGGATGGTGTTACTCTGTGCCTCTCCCAGTAGCCATGACACACAAACAGCAGTACTCTCTCCCTGCAGCACTCCATTGGCCTACGAGGAATTCCTCTGAGCCCCTTAAAAACAGTCATGAGTTGTTGACGCATCGGTGAAGGGATGAGCTGCAATATCACTGCAAATGCAAATTCATTTAGTTCAGTTACACAGAAAAATTCAGCAAGGCTTTCTGTAGTCCTCACAGGCTGAGACAGCACATCTCAAGGTTCCTAAACAATGTATTAAAAGCAGAAGAGTTAAGTTTCCCTGTAGTTTCTATGGCTCTTTTGTCAGCATTTAACATTACTGATTGCAGGCCCTCTCTTTTCAGCCATGGGAGGTGTATTGTAGGATTTTCACATAGCAAGGACTGTGTCAAAGTTGTTCTAGGACAGACAGTCTTGGTGATCTGCAAGATGCTCTGGTGAAACCCTACAGCAGAGACATCATCCTCTGGTGTGAGGCCAGTTTTGCCTTCTGAGACATGAGGGGCTTTTGACACGACGGAAATGTACTCCATATCCTGCCTTTGTGCTCAAGGCATGTTTCTGACAAACACACGTCAAGCAGCAGTAACTTCCTTGGGACTGGGCATTCAAAACAACTCAGGTGGCATTATGTGTTTTGTTACACCAGCCCTGTACCCATGTGTGCGTTACAAGTAGAAATCTCTTTTTTACCCCTGGTCCCAGTCATACCTTGTAACATGAAAGCCAAGATCACTTATCTTTGTTCCACTGCCAGCCACTGCAGCCTTATGTATTCTGGTTTGCCTTCCCATTGGTCCTTTTACTTCAGCTGAACATGAGCAGGGTAATTCCATTAGCTTTTCCCATAAGATGATGAATTTTCATGCCACTGTAGCAACCTGTAAGAGGTATCCTTAACCTGTCCTTACCCCCAAGAGAAATGGTCATCTTCTTGGACAGCTATGACCATTCTTTCATTTCCTCATGGGAAGCCAAACCAACCCAAACTTATGCAGACATGATTGTCCTTCATCAATGTCATAACTAGAGTTTTTTCACCCTGCTGATGTCCTCCGGTGTACTGGCACTTTTGTTCTGAGAAGGTTAATAGGGATCCACACCAGGCAATGGCAAAAAATTGGACAACAGCCAGCACAGAGTCCAGAGACAGGTCTGTGGAGGTTGGGTCAACCCCATAATGTCAGTAAATCGTTTTTCAGAACAGCAGTTTTTCCCTGGCCAACATCACTTCTTACTTATCATGACTTGCTCAGCCCAGAGGAGCAGACAGTCACCTGGAGTCTCTTGGCTGTTTCTAGAGCTTATTACTGGATGTACATCAGCAACAGTTTAATCTCCTCAAAAAACAAGACGTAGGATTAATGTAGTGTGTGGGAGGCAGGGCACTCCACACTGAGGAGACAGTGCTAAGCTCACGCCCCTTAGTAAGGGAAAAGAACTCTCCTTCCCAAGATTCCTTGCAATCCTCCATGTTTTCAGGATTCTCGGGCTACAGTTCCCAGAGGGCATTGCGCTGCCCCGGTGTCCCCTGGGATGGGTCTCCCTCGGTCATGCGAGACCCTAAGGTTTTAAAAGGGCACCGCATGTGTTCATCAGTGTCTTTCTCCACATGGCTATTCCCAACAACACAGCAATAAACATCTAAGAAGCTTTGCTACGGAAGACCCTTCTTGCTATCACCAGTAGGCTATATCTAAGGTAGCCGGGAGACCACGAGGACGGGGAGGGGATAAACCGGGAGTGGTGCGGGCAGCAGAAGCTGTAAAGGGTGGCATTAGGACCCTGTGGCTGTAACACGGAGCCACCGCTGCTAGGCAGCGACAGACGCCGTGAGATCAAGACTGCGAGCAATCTAAAACACTCCAGGACCACGTGTGAAAGCTCTGTCTCACCCCACCGCGGGAGACCCCGGCCCCCGCGTACCCCACAACCCCCACCTTCGCGGGAGTCCATCAGAACCCTCAGATCATAGATATAAGCCACCGTTACAAGTGACGCACCGGAATAGGGACATTTCAACCCTCAGAGCAACTCCTGCAAAGAAACAAGTTTTTTTTCTCTCCGCTGGAAGCAAGACGCCGTTCCGGGAAGGCACTCTGAGAGAAACTGTCCCAACTTCTGTCCGGGACAGGTTTCCTCAGCAGCCGGACAACTTCAGAGAGAAAAGAGGCCGGCTGGATGACTGGCGACTCCACAGAGACCTTTTTTTTTGACCCAGAGCAGTGAGTGAAAGGAAATTGTAACTTGTGGGTCTGTTTTTGTCTTTTTTTTCACTTTTTTCATCTTGTAGTGGGAGATTCAAGAAAATGGGAATTATCCCCTCCCTACCCGAGCAAGAAGAAACTATCCAAGTTCCAATTTCCTTCCAAAAGTTCACTATCGAATAAACAGATAATCAATTGCTGCTTTTAATGATATGTATTCAGACTTTTGGTGTTTTGTTTGTTTTAAAGTTAATAGTAACATGCTGTTGCTGTAGTAACAGAAACCCCACTCCCTCTTCCCCTTCCCGGAGTCCCCCTCTCTTCCCTATCTGAGATTCAACAGAAAGCTGTATCTTGCCAGCAGGCATCAGGTAGCAACCGTCTCCCGAACAGTTCTCTGTCATCTCTCTCCCCCTCTCAGAGCAGCACTGGCCATGCCGCCCCGAGTTCTTCCCAAAACCTCTCTCCAAATCTCTCTATCCCAGTTCAGTCTTGTAGTTCTATTGTTAAAGATAGAGTGGACCTCATGGTCCAGCCCAGCACCGCCCCCTCCTCCCAGACCAGCTTTCGCGCCGAAAATCCGTGCTTGCACAATAAGGGGCGGGACTGCCGATCCTGTGCGGCTCCCTCCTCTCCCTGTAGCCACCCCCTCGCTCCCTCTGCCCTCCCTGACCCCTCTGCTGCCACGTCGATGGGTGTAACTGTGTTGGGCCCCCCCCCGTCCTGGCATTGTCTCCTCCTATCACCAGCACACTCCCACCCCTCTCTCCTGTAACCCGACCCATGGGGAACTCTCCGCCCCCTGATTGCCACACACCAGGGACCGGAGATGGGTGTGCCTGTTCACAGAAACAAAGCAGTGTTAGATCAGAGCTGCAAACACAAGTGGAGCCCCGGCAGCTCCAAAAAACCCACAGAGCCCCATCCAGGCACTCCTCCTCCTCTTCAGAGAGCGAGATCAGTGATTCCTCCATCAGATGAGGAAACGAGCTATTAAAGAGGGAAATTAGCTGTTAGCTGAAAGATTATTACCCTTTGTAGCACCGGTCACATATAAGAGAGGACAAGCCCC
>VYZT01054123.1:0-35391 GCA_013400735.1 Pomatostomus ruficeps
TTTTGGAGGCTTGGGAAAGAAATGTGTCCTAAACTTCCAGGAGATCCTGATTTTATGGCCTGTGTCGTGCTCGTTTTCACGTGCGTCGTCATCCTCACCCAACCATAGAAAATGTGGGAAGCATTTTCTCTATACAAAAACCTCATTTTTTTTAATCAGCTTGGTGGAGGTATCAGCTGTCCAGCTCTGCACCACCCTAAATCCCTGTGGAGGCTGTCAAAACATTCCCATTGTCTCCACCACCTTTCATTCCCACATTACCCTCAGATCTGTGTTCAGCAGTGGCAAAGCAAACAAACAGGGAAAAATCTGCTGGTGACCAGGGCTCCTTTTCCGTTTTGAGTCACGGCGAGAGCAGAAGGAGCCTCTAATCCACGTCCCCGCTGGCCAAACACAGACTTCACACACAAAAAATCCTTCCTGGAGCTATTCATTGCTGAGATCAATGGTGTTTTTTTGGTTACGAGACACTTGCACCAGGCAGGAGGCGTTTCTGGCCGAGTGCAGTAACGGCGTTTAATTGCAGCGAGGCTTTGGGTGTTTCCTCCCTGGATGCCCCTGGGATTGTTATTCCTCCCCTCCAAACCCAAAAGCCACTGGGACAGTGATTTCCAGCAGCTTTTGGGATTGCTGGAGTGTAATTACCCGGGAGGAAGGCGGGGAGCTGCGTTTCTGTGGTGCCGACCTCTGCGGGAAGGGTTCTGAATCTCAGGGGTTCTTTAGTGTTAGAAAACCACCGGTGCTCTAAAAGTGGATACAAAATCAGATCCCTCAGCCTTGCCTTGCCCAGCTGTTATTCTGAGAGAGTTTTTTGTGTTTCCATCACTCCCTTCGGCTCCTGAGCCGGGGTTCCTGCAGGGAGGAGCTGCCATGGGATCGCTGGAGCCCCTTCCAGCGGAGCCTCGAGGTCGGGTTTACCCCTGGATTTGCTTTTCCTTGGATTTTAAGCTTGGGAAGCCACTTGGTGCTGTCAGCAGGGGAACAGCTGGTGAAATGGGATCCTGAGCCGTGTGGGTTTCTCCAGCAAATCCCCGTGGAGCGGGAAGGCTCCGGCTCTGGCTCCGGGATGCCACACAGATGGGTCACGGTCCCTGCTGTCCTCGGTGTCTCCCAGCCCCTCAGGGGAGTCAAAAAGTCCCTTCCAATCACTCATGGCCAGCTGAAACTGCTCACAGCCAGATCTTTCCCCCCAATATCCAGTTTTTGAGCAGTCCAGCTGTGGTGGGACCCGTGCTGTGCCATGACAGAGTTCCCAGAAGTGACCCTAAATGCTGGTGCCTCTATTTCTACCCATGTCCCTTTAAGACATCTTAAAAAAATATAATTATATTGCTTTCTACCAGTTGGCTCTTAATTATTTTTGAATATTCTCTTTAAAGTTGCTCAGAGTTCTCCATCATCACCGGGGGCATCTGCAGAAGTGTTTCCTCTGCAGGAGTAAAACCCCAGTTAATATTTCCTCATCCCTAATTTAGGGTCTGATTCTGCAGGAGTGCTGTGCCCAGGCTCTGTTAGTACAGCCCAGCTCCTAAAAATAGAAATGAAATAAAAACCTGCTGCCCATGTACTGTGTGTTGTTACACATTTAGCAGCAGTGATGGTATAAAATCAAACTCTTATTGGACTTGCTAATTTATTGGCGCCGACTGTAGTGACATAAAATGTACATAAATATGGATTAAACTCTTTATTACTCTATTAGTCAGCGTGATGGTAGCCAGGTTCATTAAAAGGAGTTACTCATTTTAAATAACTTGCAGCAATGTGCTATTTTTTTTTAAGAAATATAGTTCAAATATTCATAAACCTGTGGAGCGTGCCATTTATTAGCCTCCTGCTCCTCTCTGCCCTCCTGACATGGATTTAATGGTCCTGAATTTCTTCTGAAGTTCTTGCTCTGCTTGAAAAAGGCTTTTTTTTGCAAGATGAGGGTCTGCGCCGCCCTGCTCTACAGATACAAAACGATGCTGCTCTAAAAATGAGGAAGGGAAGCGATTCAGGGGTCAGCTGAAAGAGGAGGAGATGCTGGGGCTGGGGTTAAAGTTGTGTTTTCCACGCTGGTTCTGCTCCAGAGGCTGGGGAGAACTGGAGCAGGGTCTGGGTCGATTCTCCCTCTCAGCTGAACCCACTGAGACTTTTGCTGGTGTGGGTGGCCGGGCTCAGATGTGGCTTAACTGGTGTGGCTGAAGTGCCAGGGAGGGGCTGGAGGTGGTGGGGAGGTGGCCCCAAACCTGGCACGCTCTGGTGGCTGTGCCAGGAGCTGCCCTGGAGTGAAATCAGAGTTACAGTGATGGTGCCCTGTGTAAATTCAGAGTAGTTAACTGCTCCGGGTATCCAGGGTGGTTTTCAGTGTCAGGGTGTCCTCATCTTCCTCCTGGAAAGCCCTGGGGCACCCAGGCTGTCGCCACTGGGTGCTGTTTGTCCCCACTGGATGCTGTTTGTCCCCAGCTCCATCCCTGTGGCTGGAGAATTTCCAAGTGAGGGATCCCCCTCTTGCCACCCCTTTGGATGGGCTGGGACAGCTCAGGAGGGGCTCAGCTGCCCCAGTCCCCCCGTCCCTTTGTGTCCCACCCCACCCTGCTGCCGGAGAGTCAGAGAACTCCCTTTTCTGCCTCATTTCAGACAGGAGGGTGGGGAGCGTTGTCGGAATTATTGAAGGGATTCATGACCGAGAGTTGGTGGTTTGTGTTTCTGTTTCTCTGCTGAGAATTCCCCTCCCTCCAGCAGCTCTCACGTCACGTCCCAGCCACTACCCCTGCAGCAGGAGTTTTAAGGGTGCCTTTTGGGCAAAAAAATGGGGAGATTTCTATGAATTAATACAGGTAGATGAAAACTGCAGAGCTTTTGGTTGAACGCTGTAGCACAGCAGACCCGATGCCACCCGTGACCTGCTGGTGGTGGCAGCAGCTCCTCCTCTCCTCCCATTTCAACTTTTAGGGTTTTTTTCTGACCTCTCGGAGCCAAGAACATTTTAAAAGCAGTGTGGTTTCGCTCTGCACCACGCAGTGCATGAAGCAATCATGGCTGGGAGTGGACAGCAGTGCTTGATGTCCCATCCCAGCCACACCAGGGCCACCGACTGTCCCTTATTTTCACAAATCCCCGGAGACCCAGGCAGCTGGACGGGGCTTCCCGAGTTGTGCCAGCTCCTGGGATGGCCCTGTGGCATTGGCTGTGTGCCCAGGGGGATCCTGGGGCAGCTGGGAACGTCTCGGATCGCTGTGTCACCGCAGCGGGCGGGGAGGGAAGTGAGGAGAATTCTCCAAGAGAAGGACGTGTATATTTAATTTTATTTTTTTTTAAATTCCCGAGGGACCGGTAGAGTAACTGGCTTGCAAAGAGATTTTTGTGTGTGTCATTGCGTGGAATAAACCCACTTAACCCCTTGCCTGCCCAGTGTTGCTGTCACTTTGTCCCCAAAGAAGGAGCCACGGGTGCACCCTGTGCCCGCACCAGCGTTGTCCCGGAGCCTTTGGGGTGCAGTTCTTGCCTGAGGGAGAATTCCCAGCTCTGGGAAGTTCCCAGAGCTGGGGAGGGCAGCCCTGGGTGCCTGGCAGGGCTGGGACTGCTCCAGTTGATGTTTAACTCCGGCTGCAGGAGCTGAGGGTGACGTGTGGCCATCGGGCGTTCGGTCACCTGTGTTTTAATGACCCTGCTGGACTTGTTCTGGAGGCCGGGCATGGGGATGAACGCTCCAAATGGCACCAGCAGGCTGGAGAGCACAGCTTGGGTTTATTCTCCCCTTTTTTGAGGGTTAATTTGGTCTTGGGAGCTCGTTAGGAATTGGGGTGCTGCAGGGACGCTCCTGTTCCCCCTGGGGACATTGATGGGGCTGTGTTAGCCGGTGCTCTGTGTCCAGCAGCTGTTCCCAGCTGGAACCCCACAAATGTGGACAGAAAACTTTAAGCTGAACTTCCCCAGAACACAGGATTATGGATTTCTGGGCCAGCCAGGCCTGGAGCAGACAGTGCCAGGACCATTCCCGGGTGGTTTTTACCCTGAGGGATGTGGTGGGGCAGCCACTCCTCCAGTAATTGACGTTTTTAGGCCCCAAATCCTGATAATTTTCCCTGCTCTGAGTGTTGTCCTGGATCTTTCTGGTTGTTTGGGGCAGTTGGTGTTGGCAGGGCCGGGCCTGGTGTGGTTTGGGGTGTTCAGAAACAGCACCACAGCTCCAGCTCGAGCTCAGGCAGCAAAGTGCTGATAAAATCCAGTTAATCTTTCACTGCAGCCTCAGGGCAGGACCTCTGTGGTGCTGCTGGTGGGCAGCTGGGAGCTGAGCCAGTGTCCCTGGTGTCACCTGCTGTCCCATGGCCACTGTGGAGCTGGTGGCAGTGCCACCTCCCAGCAGCTGGTGGCCCTCTGGCATTCCCTGCACGAGCAGCTTTTAGTTGTAGCAAATCCTCTGCTTTTCCCCTTCCTTTCTCCCCTATTTAAAACTCCACACTGTTTGCAGTTGTGCAGCTTCCTGGTGCAACTGAAAGAGCCAGAAATCTTCATTTTTGCATTTTTATTATTTTTTTCCCCCCATTCTTGGCTGCTTTCCCCAGTGTTTTTCCAAGGGGTCACACTAAGGGGTGTTGCGTTTCAGATCAAACAAGTGTGGGCAGGATCTTGTGTAATTCTCAGAGTTTTGAGGGGGGGAATTCTGCAGCTGGGCCTGGAGCAGTGATGGAAGAGCTTTAATGTGCGAGGAATCCGGAGTATCGATCGGGACATGGATAAATGCGTGTCCTTAATGTGTATGAAATTGATTTTCTTGTACCTTCATCGTTTGTCTGGGGTCTAATTTTAGACAAGATCAAGGAGAGAAGGATCTTTTTACTTCGGGAAGAATCCTGTGAGTGTTAAAACACCTACAAGTGTGTCTCCAAAAAGCAGATGCCAGGCTTTTTTGAGTGATCTGACCATTTCTGGCTATTTTGTGGTTTCATTTGAGTCTCACTGATTATGTCACGAGGTGTTTGAGGCTTAAATGATACAGTGAACATGATTGTGGGTGCTGGGAGTGCATCTCTCATCCCTTGAGCTTCCCAGCTCAGCATCATGTGCCCCAGGACAGGAAGGAAATGCATCCCAGCTAACATCACTGCAGGGACTCGTGGAATAAAAAGGAATTTTTTATTCTGTAATCAGCTCTTTCTTCATTAAAACCTTCCAGCCCCTTGCAACATCTGATGGTGAGGCTGTCCCAAGGCCAATAAATACAAATAATAATGAAGATTTCTGGAAGCTGAGGAACACGTGGGTGTAAAGGGGGTTTGGTGAAAAGTGAAACTGTCAGGCTGGAAGTTCTGGCGTGGCTGAGCTCCACAATCCCCAGTGCTCAGAGCTCAGCGTCTTCCTTTGAAAGGGGGTAAAGAAAAATGAGGGGAAGAAGCTTCTGTAGGAAATCGGGATTTTTCTTGGGGCAGAGATGAGTTGATGCAAATTAATACATTGAAATATTGATGCCAGGAGGAGCCTGGGTGTCCCGTGCCCCATCCCGAGGATATCCCAGGACTGCTCCAAGGGAGCTGGCCTGGGGTTGGTGGGGCTGGGCCCTGCCAGATCCCTATTTTATGTTGAAAAGTCTCTCTTTGGAAGGGAAATTCAAGTTTCACAGTAAATAAGCACTGCAGACAGCAATGTGTTGAAACCTGGCTCAGCAGCGTGTGGGTTGGGTGAGGTTTGCTGTTTGCACCCCGGCTTCTCACTGAATTCTGAGCTCAGGGTGTGGAGACTGTGCCAGGCAGGGACAGCTTTAGGCACCAGGGATCGTGGGGAGGCTCCTCAGCTCCCTCCCACTCCTCTTCGTGGGGGAAAAGTCGAAGGGAAAAATAAAAACCATCGTGGACGATTTTGTTCCACTGGCTGTCAGAATGGGCTGCTTGTTTGTTCTTGGAGGCCTTCCAGAGAGGGGATTTTTTTTTTTCTCTCCCTCTTTTTCCTTCAGAAATTAAATATTTCTTCAAGAACTCCCTGTAGGTTGTGATTCCTCCCCCCTGCCCGCTGCAGGATGGGTGTGGACATTGGGGTGCACTCACAGGAGGGGTGGAGAGGGTGGAAAAGGTGGGAAATTCCAGGAGTATCGTGGAGCTACAGGGTGTTGGGGTGGTCTTTCCATGCCAGGTGCTACCACAGGGTCCCAGGGCTGGTCAGGAGCAATTTGCTGTGGGCAGGTTTTGAAAAGCTTCTCCCTAAACATCCCAGGGGAGGCTGGAATGAGCAAAATACCTGCCAGGGTATCCTAAATCTCCATTTTCCCTCGTTTTCCAGCTCTTCCAGGCTTTTCCTTGCCTGGTTCCAAACCAAGGAGGTCGTGGTGGGACATCCTGTCCTGTCTGGAGCAGGACAGCACCCCTGGCTCACCCTCAGTGCTTGGCTGCTCCGGGTAATGAGCCTCAGATGGTGCTGCTGCAAAAGTTCATTTACACCCTCGGCGCTAATGGGGTGGGAGCGAGAGCTCCCCTCTTCCACATCGTTCTCTCCCCGCTAATTAGGGATTAGAGATAATCACGGTAGCAGGACAGCAGCTGGGTAGAGCTGGGAATGTGGCTTTGCCCTCTGTGGCGTTTGTCAGGGATTCTCATTGCTGCTGCCAGGCTGCTCTCGTTCGTAATTTCAGGAATTCCTGAGCCAGCGCGGACTTGACTGATGCTTGCAGTCATTGCTTGTAACGAGCGTGTGGGAGAGGCTGAGGTGGGGATTTCACAGCCTGGGACTGAAATTTGGGGGGAAAAAGTGCTTGAATACCTCAGGAAGGAGCGATGTGCGGATGGGCTGGAAGCGCCGTGGCAGCTGGAGCCAGCGGTGTGCGTGTTCTCATGGAGTTTCCCATCCTACTCCTGGGGCCAGGCTTCATTTTTTTTAAATATTTTTTTTTTAATTTTTTTTTGTTTTGGGCATAATTTTGATGTCAGTCAGTGGTGGAAAGCAGAGACAGAGCTGGCAGTGCCGTGCCCTGCCCTGGTGCTCTCCCACATCCCATGGGAGCAGGAGACAGCTCCAGAGCTGGTGTTGGGCATTCCTTGGGGCTCCAGAGCTGGTTTTGTGCATCTGATTTAAAATGTGCACATCTCTGCAGAGAAGGGATGCAAAAGTGGAGCTTTGTAAAGTTTTCTCAAGGAAAAAGAAAGAGGAATTTTTTTTCCCTTTACGCAGATTTCACTCAGACCTTTTGGAGAGTGCTGAGAGTCAAACTGGGAGCTGGCTGTGATCTCAGGGTGTCCCTGTGACACACTGCTCTGCTCAGGGCACGCTCCAGAGGCACAACAAGTGGAGCTGGTGCTGGGGACTGCTGGGAATGAGTGCCTGGAGAGCCAGGGGCTGCCCGGCCGTACCTGAGCCCGCTGGAGCGCAGCAGCTCTCCGGGGAGAAAGGGAAACTCGCCCTTCCAAGCCAGTGAGCTGCGAAGATTGTTGGAAAAAAGGGAATATATTTCTTTCATGCGGAAATAGCGCTGCAGCCCCTGTACAGAGGGATTTATCAAAGGGACCTCTGTGCTGCGGCAGAGCGGGGCTGAGCTCACAGCTCGCTGCAGATGTGAGCCGAGCTGACTGGGTGCCACTTTCAGCAGCTCTGAGGAACCATTGTGCACTGTCCCGACCCCCACACGCCAGCCCTGCTCCCAGGCCGGCCTCACACGGGCTGGACTTGCACAGCAAAGGAGTTTGGGTTTAAAAATGAATTTTCTGGGCCGTGAAAATCCCCCGGTGAAGGTGGCTGTGCAGGCTCTGCGCTGGGCACTCCAGTGGGGTGCTGGAGGGAGCCCTGCAGCTCCCTGGGGAGGATGCTCCAGTGGCCAGGGACCCACGATCCTGTGGCTTTCCCTGCTTTTGTCTCCTTTTCCAGCTGGGGTGTTTTCATCCCATTGAACAGAGATGATTTTAAGCATTTTCAGCTGACGCAGCAGTTTGGGGCATTGTGATTTTTGTGGGCGTAGATGACCGCTCTTGTGTGAGAAGCTGATTTTTGGGGCTGAGTGCTCAATGGGATCAGACTTCAGTGATGTCTCAGATTTATTACTCACTAGGAGGGTCTGCAGCAGGATCTTGAATGTGTTGGGCTGGAAGCGGAAAAAACCCCGCTGACCTTGCTGGTGTGTCTGAGGTACAGACGGCAGCTGGGTCTGGCTCACCAGCCCCATATTTGACCTCAGAATAAAAAATTTCATTTAAAAACACATCTGCATAGAAAAATGGAGAGTTGGGAAGTGGAGAAGCTTTGGTTGAGGTCCAGCCTGCAGGGATCCTGTGAAGGACTCTTGCCTTGGGGCCTCACCCTACTCTGGGTGTTTGCTCAGCCCCTTTCCTCCTCCAGCCAAGTCCCCGTGGGAGCCCTGCTGCCCTCCCCCTTGCCCCCAATTTTTTTTTTTTTTCATAATACTGTTCTAATTACTGGAGTGTGGAGAATTGACTCTTCAAACGCCTCCTGGCAAATTCCATTTGTGCATTGACAAAACGTTGAGCCCGTCCTGGGATCTCAACTTCCCCGTCTGTCCCGGCCAAACTGGGACACGGTGGTTGTTCCCCTGGCTGGGGATCCTAAATCCCAAAAGGAGATGGAAAAGGGAAAAGAAAAAAAGAGAGGGATTTGGGGGAGGATAAGGGGTTAACAGTTGTTTGCTGGCATCCTGCTGGGCTGTGTTTTCACGGGGCTGTTTCGCCTGGGGAGCTGCCAGATGTGATTTTTTGGGGGAAACTGGGACAGCTGTGGGTGCAGAGCTCTGAGAAGGAGCTCAGGAAAGGATTTGCAGGAAAATTGTGGGGCTGGAGGTTTTGGGGGTGTCCAGCCCTGAACCCTGCAGGGAACAGGAGTTTTTGGGGTGGCTCTTTGTGGTCACATCCTTTGTCTTCTCACCATGGTTGTCCCTTGAGGAAGGGATTTCCTGGCTCTGCTGGACCTTCTGCTCCTGGCTGGTGCTGGGGCTTGCAGAGGGTTCAGGGGCTGTGGTTCAGGTGCTTTCAAAGTGAGTTGTTTTAACCCCAGCACTACTGCAGGGCTGTTTCTGGAGGTTTGTTATTTTTTTCCAAGTAAGGAGCTCTTGTGCAATGCTTCACGCTTCTTCTGCCTTTCCAAGGGATTAAAAACTTAAAAAATGACACTGGAAACTCAGTGAGTAACTGCAAGGTGTGCAGGGCTGGGACTTGAAGGGAAATGCTGGGGAGGAGGTTTTGTTCATGGTGTTGGAGACTGGGCAGGTTTGGTCCAGGTCCAGAGCACTTGTGGTGGGTGCTCTGAGCAGACCTGTGCAGGAAAATCAGAGATTTCTCCTTTCTGGGTTCACCTTGCCCCTGAGTTCACGGGCTGGGAGCTGGAGAGGGGAGCAGGGCTGGGCTGGAGGGGTGGTTTCCCCTCAGGATGCACAAAGGCCCTGGGGACGGGGCTGGCCCAAAGCTCAGCGGGTTTGGCTGTTGTGAAATCTCCTCCTTTAGGATAAAACCCCCAGGATCCTCCCTGAAGGGTGGATTATGGACTGCAGGGGCGTTTGGCTGGATCCCAGCAGGTTTTGCTGGGGTAGTGGCTGTGACAGGGAGCCAAAATCCATCCCCACGATGGAGTGGGGCTGGGGGACAGCCATGGTGTGGGGACAGCCACCTCCTCTGTGCCCATCCCTGAGGGACAGAGGGGTGCCCCAGCCTCAGTCTCCTACTGGGGGTGTGCTGGGGGCACCTCTCCCTCCTCCCCAGCTGCTTTGGGGACATTGAGGGGTTCCCCTGTCCCTTGCAGCAGCGCTGGGCACAGCCCCTGCCTGGTTCTGCGTGGTGGCTCGGCAGTGCTGGGTGAACGGTTGGGCTGGATGATCTTGGAGGTGGTTCCGAGCGGAATGGTTCCATGGATCGGTGATTTTACTGTGCCTCTCCTCGCCGTGTGCCTCTCAGAAGTGCAGTTATCCTTCAGGGGAGCAACGGAGCCTGACCCTTCACCACCTCACCCCGCTGCTCCGGCAGCTCATCCGTGCTCACCTTGATCCGGGGGAGTTTAAAAAGCAGGGGAAGGTTCAGATCTCGGGCCTGGGAAGGAGGGAGTGAGCAGGGAGGGCCAGGGATGCTCAGCTGTAGGATTTGTATCCACAAAGCCTTCAAACTGCAGGGAAAGGGCAGGAAAGGGCAGTGCTGGAAAACCTGGGAGCAGCTAAAAGGGTTTTTGTTGACCTGGGCTGGCAGGTGATGCTGGAGAAAGATTTTTGGAAGCAGATTTCTGTGCTGGGAGCTGTTGGGTTCTGTGAATGAGCTGCAGCCTGGCCTACAGTGGTGTAAAATGGCTCAAAATCTGTTTGACTTTAGGCTCTCTGCTCTTCCCAGATGCTTTTCCAGCTCTGCCTTGCCACAGAAAGGCTCGTAAAAAGTAAGGATCGATGCAAATGAGTGGCAGCAAGTTCCTGGTGGTGGGAGCTGTGTGGAGAACGAGCAGACCTTCAGATTCTTGTGGTTTTCCTCTGTTCTATTTCTAGGTCCATTAAATCCATTTTTTACCCTGTTCTCCTCTGAAACACAAATGAGTAAATGAGGTAACGAGGGCGCACTTAAGGGAAAATGAAGCATGACCATAAATGTGAGTGCCCCAGCTGAAGGAAAGGTCAGATCAGAGACATCACCCGGCTGTGTTCATTAAGGGTGCCAGGCTGGAATTGAGAATCCTGCTTTGGGAGCACGAAACCGGTTGGAGAACCCACGGAGAGAGATCAGAGATGAAGATATGGAGAGGGAAACTTTTTCCTTCCCATTGTTCGAAGTGGGTGAAGTGAAAGAGGAGGTTTGATACCGATGATTATCTGTGATGTGTGATTACCTTGGAATTTCAGGGAAAAAAAACATTTGAGGGGGAAAGGAAGGAGCTGAAGGGTGGCAATGTGGCCTTTGTGGTGCTTCTGGTGGGGAAGGCAGAGCTGTTTGATTTCCTGCCCCTGGGTACGTGCTGAGCAAAGCTGGGCTGAGACATCTGAGAAGTGCATGAAGGTGGAGTTTGAGTCCTGAAATTTGGATTTGGGGTGCCCAGGCTGGGGCAGCAACTGCCACCCATCACTGGTGGTTTCTGCTCAAGGAATAATGAAGGGAAATACGTGGATTTCAGAGAACAGAAATACCTTGGAGACGAACTCCTGCCTCAGTAATGTTCCATGGGACTGGGAAGGAGTTTGGATTTGGTGCTGTCTTCCTGTTGGATTTGGTGCTGTTTTCCTGTTGGATGTTGGTGATGTTTTCCTGTTGGATCTGGTGATGTTTTCCTGTTGGATGTTGGTGATGTTTTCCTGTTGGATCTGGTGATGTTTTCCTGTTTTTCCTGTTGGATGTGGCAATGTTTTCCAGGGCTTTGCTGCCCCCAGCCCCATCCCATTCCTGCCTTTCCCTGTCCGTTCCCTGCCCAGAGCTCCCCAGGTGTTCCTGCCAAGTGTGGAAATGCATCCAGGTGATGGCAGAAGAAAAGGCAGGACAGGGAAATTCCTCTTTGTGGCAGCAGCCAAGGGAATGGGGATTCATCTCGGAGATTAACGGGGCTGCTCTGGTCGGTTTGCTTTTCCTGCCACGGAATTCATCCCTGTGAGCTCAGAGGTTGCTCCCCAGATCTGCAATGATAAAACTGTTCCAATCCCTGTTTGGATTTCGGAGGGACGGTGATAAAACCGTTTCAATCCCTGTTTGGATTTCGGAGGGACGGTGATAAAACCGTTTCAATCCCTGTTTGGATTTCGGAGGGACGGTGATAAAACTGTTTCAATCCCTGTTTGGATTTCGGAGGGACGGTGATAAAACTGTTTCACTCCCTGTTTGGATTTCGGAGGGACGGTGGTAATTCCCCTGGCCATGAGGTTTATTTTTCTCCATTAGTACCTGATTTTGAACAGTTTTCCTTTTCTTCTCCTTGCTCAAGGCTGGGCTTTCAGAAAAGCCTCTTCTCGAGGAGGCTCAGTGTGTGCACACCACGTGAAGTCAACGAGGGCTCAACTTCAAAGCGGAGCGTGTGGATAAATATTATCCTGACTTGAGGCTACTATTTATTCTTTTTCTTCCAAAACAAAACACATTCACACACGCCTTCTCAAGGCTTGGAATTATTTGTTTTTGTTTATTTTTTTTTTCACCACTGTGTATTCACTCTGCTTTGCTCGGATGATCGCACCTCATCTGCCTCGCTCGGGTGGGTAGGGTTTGCTGGTTTTCAAAAATTTTTGAATATTGGGGGTGTAAATAGTGTATTAGGGCAAAAATCCTGCATTTTTAGGCTCAAAATCCTTTGTTTGTGTGGTTTCTGTGGGTCACTGAGGTGGGATGGGAGAGCCCAGGGGAGATGCTGTGACCCCAAACCTCAAATTTGAGGGTTTTGGGGGTATTTTCCTCAGGGCTTGGGAGCTGAACGTGCCAGGGCTGTGTCGTTGGCTGTGGGATTTACTCCCCAGAAGTGCCTGCAACAGTCAAGTCCCCATGTCCCAGGTGTCCCAAAAAAGCCACTTTTAGTGGAAATCAGCGTGGTTAACTCTGCCTCCAGCCTCAGCACCAAAAGCCCTGGGTTCCAGACAATTCCTGGCTGTGGGGTCACCATCCCATCTGCTCCAAGCCCCTGTGCAGGGCAGAGCCTTCCATGCCTGGGAAAGGATAAAATCAAACGATGCCATCAAATGTTTTATGTATGAGGAGGCGCGGGGCTGTCAATAATCTTCCATGTTTTTTAATGGGAGCTCTCTCGGCGTCGCCGCTCGCGGCTGATGACACCAATTAATTTTATTGTTTGGAAATAATCTTCCGCGCCGCGCGATTTGCACGGCCTCGGCCTCTACGCTTTCTAATGATTTCTCTATTAATTTCCCCGCTGCCAATAAGCCGAAGATGCCTTTCAAGTGGAAAGGGAAACATGACCTAATACCGTGGATAAAATATTAGCGGGAGCGAATTAAACCCCTGTTAGCAGCGCTGGGACCCCGGCCCCCGAAGACACCGGAGCTGCTGGAGCGTGGCAGAGAGAAAAGAGCCGCGTGTGGATGCACAAACGTGGAGCAATAAGTTTCTGAGCGGCTTTGAAATTAATGGAGGGGCTGTGGGGCTGTGTTTTTGTCCCCTCCTGCTCCAGCTGGCGCTGCCCTGGTTGCAAAAAGAGCTGACACGGAGAAATTCAATGCTGGGCCTCCCTGTGGGATGGAAGTGCCGGGGCTCGGCTTGCCCCTCTGGAGCTGGGGTTGTGCTTTAATTCCTGTTTTTTGGTCTGAAGTTGGATATGATCAGTTCCTCGCTGCCTTTGTCACCTCGTGTCCACCTGGAAGGACGAGGCTCTGTGGAGGATTGCACCTGACTGCAGGACAGGGCCATCAATTTTCCTGCTTCTCAGCATCACAAGCCTCAAACTGTCCTCAAGCCTTGTCCATCTAGCAGAAATCCCAAAAAATGAGGTTTGTGCACAAGATTTCCAGCACAAACTGGCGTTGATGATTTTGGTACTGGTGCTCCCTGAGAAAACAACCTGGAATAGTGGAAACTGTCCCTGTGCAGGGGATTGGAATGAGACGAGCTTAAAAATCCCTCCCAACCCAAACCATTCCATGATCCTGTGGTGCAATTATCCTTTTTCCACCTTTGGAAGAGCTCTGTGTTCACGGTGTGGCTGGGCCTGACTTTCTTCATCCATTTCCTTGCGAGAGGAGAAAAAATATTCCTGTAATGCACAACAGCATCACCCCATCGATATTGGCTAAGTGAGGGAAAAAATCAATTCAATTTGCGGCCAAATATTTGCGATGATTTATAGAAACACCCAGATATTTATTGCTTTAATGCTTTAGTCGCTGTGCTGTGAAGGGGTTTTGGGTCCTGCATAAATAGGAGGTGAATGGGTTGGTAATCAAGGATATGGAGCTGAGGGCTGGGGAGAGGTGAGGGGTGAAAATTTGGGAAGGAGCTGGTGGTTTGCAGTGGGGAGGACGGAGCCAGGGCAGCAGGATCAGAGCTTTTCCTTCACGAATTTCTCATTGGATTTAAATCTCAGAGCTTTTCCTTTATAAACTTCTTATTAAATGCAAATTGTGAGGCTTTGGGGTTCTGTGCTCCACAAAAGCGATGCTGACCTCGGCTGGGTTGGGCATTTCAGGAATTTCGTGCTTTTCCCCATAATTTTAAATGTAGAAAGAGAAACGAGCATCAAGTTTTTTACACAAATCGTGTGGGCAGAAAGAAAATAACTCCATGAATTCTGTATAAAATAATGCCAGGAGATGAGGTGGGCAGAGTTTCTGGTGCTGCTGCTGCTCGGGGAGGATTTTTGGCGCTGATGGTTTTGTGTTCCCAGTACCCAGCGGGTCCTTCCTGCCCCACAGCCACTCCCAAGGGCTGGACCCCATTCCAGAGGAGCCCTGGATGCCCATCCTGCTCTGGGGAGCCCTGGCTAAGAGGGTCTAAAACCCTGCCCGGGCTGCTCCATCCCTCAGGAGCTGACATGGGGTGCCTGAGAGGGCTTTGGGACGGTGATAAAACGCTCCCGGTGGGATCAAAGTGGGATTGTGGGATTTGTGCTGCCCTTGGCTGGCTCTGGGTCAGGGTCAGGGAGGGAAGTCGAGCTCTCCTGGAGGGTAACCATGAGCACGAGGCCATTACAGCTCAGCCCTCACCGGGGAGCTCACCGAAACTCAGTGCCTGCCCTTCTCAGTCACAGATTAACTGAAAAGTCGATTTTTTTTCCTCCCCTTTGCTCTTAAAAAAAAAAAAAAAAAGCGAAACTGCTCAAAGAATTTGGTTGTCAGCAAAAGCAAAAGGGGAAAAACCCTACAATACCCCCAAAGTGCCACCCAGCAGAACGAGCTGGGGTGGCTTTTCCTCCCTGCTGGAGGGAGCTCTGGTTCAGAATTCAGTGTTTTCCAGGCTGATTCTGCAAAAGCAAAAAGGGAAAAAACCCCAAAAAACCCCCCAAGTGCCACCCAGCGTCCCAAACCAGCCGAACGAGCTGGGGTGGCTTTTCCTCCCTGCTGGAGGGAGCTCTGGCTCAGAATTCAGAGTTTTCCAGGCTGATGCTGCTGGCAGAACAATGAGGACATTGAGAGCAGATCCCTGCAGGCCTCGCAGAGATCCTGAGCCCTGTCCCTGCTCCCATCCCATTCCCTCTCACACCCCAAGCCGGACATCCCGTCCCACCTGGGATAAAAACTCCTTGAGAGAGACGCAGGATCGGGATTAAATCACGAGGTGACATTTCCCCCGCGGCGCTTTCTTTCCCTCCCTCTCCCCGATGGACTCTAATCTTCTGATATCATAAGGAGCGAGGAGTAATGGAGCTCTTGGCCTTTTGAAATATGGATGAACTTCTCGGGGAGCCGAGGAGCGACGGAGACGGATCGCGGACGCCGCTCGCGCAGCCGCGGCACTCACCGGGCGTGGGGGTCTCTTCTCCCCCCGTCCCAAGTCATTATTCACAGGCAGAGCATCACCTGTCTGTTCCTTGGGTTATGGATTATAATTATCATCATTACTATTATTACTATTATTACTATTATTATTTTTTTTTTTTCAGATGCTTCCGGTTTGGTTGCAAATCACAGGAATTTGGTTGTGCAGTTCCCACCTCTGGCTCGCTGGCAAACAGAGCTGTTTGCTGCCTGGTGACTCAGGAAAATGAGCTTTAACACTGTGATTCTGGTGAAAAACCTGCTTGTAGTTATTTATTGTGCTGGTCAGGGTTGGTTTTGGAGAGTTGGGTGTGTTTGTCCCATGTTCTCGCTCAGTTTTATCCCTCTGTGGTGGGGTTTCTCAGGGGTGCAGGCTTTGCCGGAAAATGTTTCTGTGTGTTTTATTCCCAAATCCTGATACAAACCATGGATATGTGGATTAGCTGTGCCAGGATCTGTTCCTCGTGCACTCCCACCACAGCAAAGCTTTTCCTCACTGCCCTGGCACTGGGTTACAGCAGAGAAAGGGCTTTTCTCATTTTGCTTAATTCTCATTGAAAACCTCCTAATTCTGGCTGAAGTGCAGCTGATAGCTTTGTCTAAAAAGTGAATTTTTTGAGGATGTTAATTATTTTCACACAGTGTGTTTTGTCTTGGTTTAAAAACCAAAATTATATTTTAATTATATTTGAAGGTCACATCGAGGGGGTGACACCCACTTTTTATCAACCCTTTGACTTCACAGCTGCAGAGGTTATTCCTGAGGGGAGCATTTACACCTGGGGATGAGTTTTGTGCTCCAAGCGTTTGCAGGATTGGAATTTCTGGAGTTTGTGGAGTTCGGGATGTGCTGCACATCTCACAACATCAATTTGTCACCATAACACACATGGCACAAACTGATTTTTATTTCTGCTGGGGAAAGGAGGGTAGGAAAAGGAGGAAATCAGGCAAGGGTGGGTCGGATTTGCTTTTGGGGAAGGCTCTCCTCACCCAGAGGGTGATGGGGTGAGAAGTTCCTGCTTGCACAGGGATTGTGTCCGTTCCAGGAGTAAATATTTGATTTACTGGATTCTTCAGGCTCTGGACTGTGGTGGTCATTGGCTTTCAGGCTCCTCCCCAGGGCAGGGGATCAATCCAGCTCGATGTGGGGTTCAGCCTGCGGTTTGAAGGACCTGGGGAGAAAAGATGCCGTTTAAAGAAAATCACTGCGTTGCCTATCAAGTGAAAACAAAAGTCTTTTGTCCTGTCAATCACGGGGAGGTTTTATCTTGTCAATCACGGGAAAATGCTTCCCTTGCACTTCTGCCAGGCTCTGCTCAGAGCGGGTTCCTCCTTCAGTCAAAGCAAGCGTTGGGCGCTTTTAATAAAAAAAATACTAAAATTATATAGAAATAAATGTTTTATCGGTGTTTAGACTTGAGAGAAGGCGGTGATGGCAGTCAGTGTGTGTCCAGCTGGCCCTGGGGGATGGATCAGGCTCTCAGGCAGTGCTGGAGGGAGGGATGGGACCTGATGCTCTTCGTGCCACCCATCCCTGGTGAGCTGGAAATGTCCCTGCGAGGGACCCTGCCCTGTCCCCCCCTCCCTGGCCATGCCAGACAGGGACAGATGGGACCTGGCAGTGCCTTTCACTCCCCTGAATGCAGGAGATCTGTCTTTGCCAGCCTTTTCTGAATGGAAGACAAATACGAGTCACCCTGGTGGGTTCCGTACCAGCCTTTTGTTCCTTTTCCTTCTGATCCGTAACAAAAGCCTCGGTGCACCGGGACCGGTAATTAGTTTCGCTCTTATTTTCCCCAGAACTCACCTCTGGAGCCACGTGTGCGCCAGCAGCCCCATCCAGGAGAATGGCCCCGGGGCTGAATCTGCATTTCTGATGCGGAAATTCAAATTAGTCCCATACATCAAGCGATTCCAGTGGTCAGAGCATCCCTTCTTATCAGGATCCGGGGCTGCTGAGCCTCCCCAGCTGCAGCTGCCAAACTTGGCAGGAAAAACCCCAAATGCCCCATGGGATGTGTGTCCCTGGAGGTGGCCGTGTGCTCGGGAGGAGCTGCTGGAGCCCCACGTGTGTCTCTGAAGCCGTGGGTTGAGGGGATGTGTGTGAAATCTCACCTGGGCGCAGCTTTCATCTGTAATTTCCCCTCTTTGGGGGTTTATTCTGTTATTATCTCACTGTTTGCTCTGAGCAGAACAATGCCTGGCGGTTCCTGCGCTGATTGCTGTCAGCCAGGCGTTGTGTTTGGCGTTTAATCTTGGGTGATGATAACGAGTGGGTGATTTTAGATCCCTCACTTTTCATCCCAGAGCTCGGTGTGAGTGGAAATCTCTGAGCAGGAGAGATTGGAGAGACAGGGGCTGCTCCTGCCTGGCACAACCAGGAGCAGGAGCGACCCGGTGCCCGGAGATGCCTTGAGGAACACGAGAACTCCCTCGGGTTTAATAAACCAGGAGTTTTGTCTCTGCCCACGGAGCTGGGGCTGCCAAAGAAGAGCAGATGGCCTTGAAAGGATCTTCTTGGTGACAGCCAGGGCTGGTCACACGCAGGGGTTCACACTTGGTGGTGCCAGGCTGGGTGATTTTCAGGTTTTTGGGGAAGGTTTGCAAGTTGTGTTTCTCAGCTGCTGATGCAGAGCATTGCAGAACGACTCACCTGATGTTCATCGCTCATTTTTGGGCCTAAAGTGTTGAAAAAGGAGATTCTTTGTGACATTTCTGTGTGAGGAGCTGGGTGTGGAGCATTCAGTGTCCCCTGTGGTGTTTCTCCAGCTGGATTTGGTCATGAAATGGCCTTTGCCACCTGCAGAGCCCAACCTTGAGGGAGTGAGGCACCTTTGATGAGGGGAATCTTCAAACTGCAGCAATATGGGGCAGAAACAATGAGGGGAAGAGTTACCGTGGAGGAAATCACAGTGTGCAGGTTGCTGACTGACCCCACGGGGTGTTTGGGGGCGAGGGGTGGCTCTTGGCAGCTGCTGCTCCTTCCACATCCAACCCTTCCCTGGCTCTCCAAGAGCCTGAAATCCCTGGGATTTCTTTCCCCCCATCAGAAATCGCTGCTCAGTTCCTCCCCCTCCAGCAATGCTGAGCTCCCGTGGAGTGGGAGCTGAGGAGGAGAGGATTGAGCATCTTCCGCGGCTCTGCTTGGAGGAGGAAGGTAAAACAAACACAGAAAGACAGAAAAAAATCAGCTCCTCACTCAAATTCCCGGTCTCCTCTGCCTCGTCACTGGGGTTTTGGTAATTGCTTTAATCCGCACTCGGGCTTTCCTGGCAGGAGCAGGATTTTTCAGTGCCTGTCATTTCTTTGTCTCTGGTTGTTTCCAAACTCATTACTCCTGGCATTTATTCGCCCAGGCTGGAAGCAGCTTGCACCAGGGGCACGAAATGGAAATTGATTTACAGCGACGGGGTGTGAGATGTAAAAAATGTCAGTTTTTCTTTTTTTTTTTTCCCCTCCTGAGTCTATAAATTAGTTTTGATTCCAATAAGGTTTTCTGCTGGAGTTATAAATCAGATCCCAAGGAGCTGTGTGAGTTGGGATATTAAAGCAGCAGCCCTGGATCCCAACACTGCTGATGCCCGGAGATTTTGCGGGATAATCTTGGGAACGGGGCTTTCATCTGGGGAGAAGAAATACAGTTGTATCCTCGATAAATCAATTTAAAATATGGTACAGGTGTAAGTTTTTAGGAAGATGAGGGCCTGGAATTGCTTGTGATTGAAGGAAACAAGCCCCACACGGGGTTTTTGGGAGAACATTGATGCTCCAGCAGTTCTGAGCGAGCAGAGCTTGCCTCAGGCTGTGGAACCATGGATGGTTTGGGAAATTTGAGATTGTTTGGGTTTGCAGTCTCAGCACCGGGAGGGTTCATGGTGTGTGAGCAGCTGATGCAGGGCAGCGCTCTTGGGATGGGCCGGAGGGGCCTGGAAGGGAGGAAAATCCACTTTTCAGCTGGTGTTTCCTGACCTGCTGAGGAGCTGGCAGCACAAACCTCTGTGAGCAAACCCTGGGTGCTCTCTGGGCTGATTCTCCTTCTGTGGGTGTTCCTGGGGGATCCCTTGACCCCCAAAACTCAGCCTGGCAGCTCTGGGCTGCAGTGCTGGGACACCAAATGACCTCACTGCGAGCGAGTCCCGCTCCTGCTCAGGAAAAAACTGAAAAAAAACCTTTCTGACCTGGCACAAAACCTCCCAGAGGTGACAGGGCCGTGTCACCCTCATCGGTTTTTCCATCTACAGAGCCATTAAAGGGCCACCAGGAGCAGAGAGCCACCAGTCAGCTGGGGCTGTGCCTGATCCTGGCTGTGGGACCCTCCCAGGGTTGTCACCGTGCCTTTCCTGTGCCATCCCAAGGTTTTTAGAACCTTTTAGAACCTCCCGATATTTGGAGCTGGTTGGAAAAAAACCCATTTTGTGTGTGTGTGTGGGGGGATGTTTGCTTCACTTTGAGTTCATTCAGCAAATGTTTGGTGGGGTTTTTTTTATCTTTCTCTTTTTTTAAAATAAATTGTAATTAGGGAGATGTAAAGCTTAGAGCAAATTCAGAGCAGATGGAGCTGGTGACATCACTCTTTGTTTTACTCCTGTTAGTGCAGATTAGCTGCTCTGGGGTAAATCCTGGACGGGACCTTCTCGGCTTAAACAGCCCCGGTCTCTGCAGCCTTTTCCCATCCCTTCTGTCCTCCCTGCCCGTCTGCTTTGTCCTCTCCCCGTGCCCCCTTCACTCCCCCAGGCCTGTCTCCCTCAGAGGCTGTTTCCAGATGGAAATCCCATCAGCTTCCAGCTGTTCCCAGTGTGGAGCTGAGCGGGCAGGCCGGGCAGGGAGCTCTGTGGGGCAGGGATCCCTTGGGATCAGCCCTCGGGGTTGGTGCTGGTGCAGGACCAGACCCTTCCTAAGCCTGCCCCACCCTCGATCCAGTGGAATTTTGTGGTTTCTGTTTCTCCCATGGGTGCTTGGTCACGGATCCATCCCAAAAATTGGAGCATCCACAGCAAGGAGCCAACAGCTCCAGCTCGTGCTGTCCTTCCCTGTCACCACAGTGTCCCGTGGATGGATCCCTGCCTTCACCCTGACTTGTTTTTCTATTTTCCTTCCATCATTTGCACCAGAATTCCAGGCAGGGCTCAGATTTCCATGACTTTTTCCCGGGGCCCATCTGAAGGAGCTGGAGGTTGTCCCCAAACCTGTGTCCCCAGGGCTGGTGGCAGTGCCCTGGCTGGGCTGAGTGGCTCTTGGGGCCCTTTTTCTGCTGTCCTGGCGCTGCCCCCGCCCCAGCTGGCAGGAATTCCCTTTATCTGCCTGGCAGAGGATGAAAAGCCCTGGGCACAGGATGTGTTTGTTGTGCTGGGGAAGGCGAGGGCGCAGAGCGGGGAGGGAGCTCAGCTGTGCTCGCTATCCTCAGCTCTATTTATTTCAGCTTCTTTTTCCCCCTCCAAGGAGTTAAAACTCTTCTCACCTCCCCTTTCCCCAGCCCCTGGAGGTTTATCCTGCTTTTTCCAGCAGTAACACCCTGGGATCCTGGCCCTGCTGCTGGGCTCGGGGGGTTTTTGGGGTGGTGAAGGGTCAATTGCCAAAAGCAAACCCTCCCCAACCTCTGACTCGCTTCCCCCACGGACCTGGTGGTGCAATAAATGAGCACACTCGGGTTTTCCCAGTCGGAATCGATGCAATAAATGAACACACTCAGGTTTTCCCAGTGGGAATCTGGACGAGGAGGAAATCTCTTCAGCAGCCTGTGTGCCATCCTCAGCTTTTCTTCCCCTTTTTGCCTGGCATGAGTGCACAGAGCTGCCCGCTCACTGCAAAGCCCCCAGCGCTGAAAACACCAAATATTCCTTAAAAATGTGGCCGTGGATAACCCCCATTTCCGCTTTGCACGGAGCTGTGCTGGATCTCTGCTTTTACACCTGCTGCTCAGTGCTTTGGGTGGGAACACAGCTCAGTTTTTCTTGGCTTGGCTCCCTCCCTGCTCGGGGCTTGCGGCGTGGCACGTGCAGAGCCCAGCCCAGGCACCCTCCTGCTGCTCTTCCTCTTGGTCACGTTGCTCAGGTGGCTTTTGGGTTTTCCATTTGGAAAATGGCCCTGAGAGTTTGCAGGGGTTTGTTAAAGGCGGTAAGGATTGGTGGGAATATCAGATCCTTGTGGGATTGCTTGTAGGATGGGGTCGTAGAATAGTTGGGGTTGGAGGGGATCTTAAAGCTCATCAAGGGACATCTCCCACTGTCCCAGGCTGCTCCAAGCCCCGTCCAGGAGCAACCTGGGATAGGGGAAGGTGTCCCTGCCAGGTAAAATCCTCTTTACCATCCTTCACGTTGATATTTTCCGTGTTGGGTCCAGAGGGTCCCTTCTTTTCCATCCTTCACATTGATATTTTCCGTGTTTGGTTCAGAGGGTCCCTTCCTGCAGCGCTGCTCCCACCCTGCCATGCCCTGGCTCAGGCCTGTGTCCTCTCTCAGATTTATGGACACTGCAAACCATTGTGTCCCGAGCTGTTTACGGAGCGCAGCGGCGCTTCCTCTGCTCGTCGCTCATTTTTAATCAATGCTTTTCGCTTACTCACCAGCAGCAAAGCCACTGGGGGATCGTTTCTTTCCCTTTTCTCCCTTATTAACCTCCAAAACCCTGCTGCAGGTACCAAACACCAACCAGTTGCTTGGGAAAAAGCCCTGATTTTCCTGCAAGGCTGCTCTGGAGACAATCAGCTGTGCCATTATTGGCACCAATTAAAATCAAATGGCAGCAGCAGCAGCAAAGTGAGTGTCTGGTTCCTGTCCAGCAGGGCTGGGGGTTGCAGCCTCAGGGTCACTTTGCAGGTGAGCTCAGCCTTGCAGCAGCAGAAGTGGATGTTTTAAAATCCACAGAGCCCTTTCTGTGTCCAGCCAGGTGCTCTGAGTGTTCAGGTGCCTTTTGCTGGTGTGGATTGAAGGGCTTGGTGGAAGATTTGCTCTTACTGAACAGCCAAAGCAGCTGGGTGGGGCTGTCAGGAGGTGACACAGGGGACAGACGGGGTGACAGTGACTTCCCGAGCCTGGCAGGTAACCTGGCATCAGAGAAAACCTTTTACTGCCTGACTGTGACCTTTGTCTCCAAGAGGTTTTCCGCACACCAGGGCTGGAAGCGCAGCTTGTTGGCTCAATGTGGGTAATTAAGGTCATTTTTGCTGTACCTAATTGACATCGGGAGACTTTGATCCTGCGTGGCGTGGTGGCAGTCCCTGGCAGGGATGGGGACGTTGCTCTGGCAGTGGCTCTGCTGCCCAGTGCTCCCTTTTTGTGGGAGTTTTGATGTTTCCATGCTTGGCAATAAAGAAATGAGAATGGAGTGGCTGCACTGCTGGTGGTGACAGGGCAGGGCAGAGCTGCAGGGAAGGGGCACAGCCCCAAATCCCGGCTCCAGCTGCACCCCTCAGGCTGGGAATGCTGCAGGGAGCTGCTGGTGGATGCATCCCAGCCTCTGCTGCGAGCTGGAAGCCTGGAAGTTTTTCCCTGAGCCAGTCCTGCTGTTTTGGGGCAGGACGATCCTTTTTGGAGGTCCCTGGTTATGGGGCAGTTCCCTGGTGCTCCCAGCCTGGAACCTTCACTCTCAGAGCTCCCAGTCCCCCCTTCCCCTGGTTCCCGGTCGTTTGGGGTCACGGAGAGGATGTCTTTGGACAGGATGTGGTTCTGCTGTGTTTGCTTGCACAGTTTCCTGTTGGAGCTCAGTTTCTCTTCCTTTGCTCGTTCCAGGAGCATCCCGGGGCTCAGCCCGTTTCCTGCTCCCAGCCTGGGGGGCACACGGTGCCACGTGGATGTCCCCAGTGTCACCAGCAGGGCTTCAGGATGTGTCTGGAAAAAAACCAGCTCCGCCAGTTAGGACGGGTGTTTGATTTTGTCTGCTTGTATTTGGGGTTGATTTATAAACTCTTCAGGGGTGATGAAATCAGCGTTGGATTTTCTGGTGTGGAGTCATTTCCCATCACTTCATTCCCTGGGAAAATAGAGGAGAGAGTGTCTGTGAATAGCTGCGTGAGCAGGGCTGTGCACAATAAAGACATTATGACAAATACTGCACTCATCCATATTGATTTTTTTGCTTTGTTTGCTGGCTGGTTCTGTTATTACCCTGGCAGAGCCACGAGCAATGTCACCCCAGCTCAGCTGAGGAGAAACGTGCTGCTGCCAGGCTGCTTGAGAAGCCACCCGCAGGGTCAGTTTAAAAAGGAACTGTTTGGAATGTCCAGCACAGGGAAATGCTGAGAAGGAGCTGCTGCCTTGGCTGTGGTGGGATGGACGATGTGACACGGGAAATGTGGCACATCCTGGGCACGGGGCTGGGCTGGGACAGCCTCCCCTGTCCCCCAGACCCAGGGCCTGGTGCAAGATTTTTGAGCCCAATTAGAAGGGGTTAAACACAATCCTTTATGAAAATCCCGAATTCTGCAGGTCCCTTTCTTCAGTGACCTCTCCTCACGTGATGCCCTCACCCTCCTGTCCCCCTCAGTTTCCCAGTGGCTCATTTCTGTTAAACTGGGCCTGGTTCCCAGCAGCCAGGGCTGGAGGGAGCCCCGGGGTCTCGGTGGGATGAGATTGGAGCTGCCACAGAGTGACGTGCCTGGGGTGTGCACACCATCCATTAATTAGGATTTTCCAGTCCCTTTTCCAGGCTGGAGCAGCGACTCCCTTCATTAGCAAAGAGAGAAACGCTCCTTCCAGCCAGCTCGGTGTGGTCCCAGAAACCTGCCTGGCTCCTTGCAGGGGAGCACGTGCTCAGCTGGGACGGGATTTACGGATCCATCATGTATTATTCATCCGAAATAATCCATATTCCTACCCCGTCGCCGTGCAGGGCAAGGCAGAGGGATTTGAAGGGTGTCCCCAGCCTGTAAATCTCAATATTCACAGCGCTGACAGATTTGGTGTGTGTGTTTTTGGGGGAGCACACAAGGAACCCTCCCCGTCAGCACAGAGCAAGGGATGCACCCAAAATTAAATATTTTACAAACAATCAATGCAGCGTTTCCCTCAGGTGTCCATAAATGATTTGTTTCATCAATTCTGGTCTGGTCTAAATAGATCTGCTTCAAAAAAAAGTGAGAGCTTGCAGTTTGAGAGCATCTTGCTGCGCTTGAGGTGATGATATTTGCTTTAAGTGATGGTTATGGCCAAGGTAGAACCTGTTACTAAATGTGGATTTCCTCATTTGTTAGTGGGATTATTTCTGACTGGGGAAAAGGAAATAATCTTCCCAAACCTGCCAGCATTTAATAAAAAAAAGAGGTGTAAGTATCTGTTGGGAAATGAGGAACTTTTTAAAGGGGGTGTGCATTGATTTATCTTAATCTCATTATCAAAACTGATGCTAAAGGAAAAACCAGCCGTGAGGAGCCGCGGGGTTTTTTTTTTTTGCCGCCGTGCAAATCTTTGTGTTTCTCATGACGCCGTATTTACCCCCAGGACTAAATTACAGCTCGTGCAGCCCTTGCCTTTAACTCAGTAAATAAGATTTAGCGGCTGTGTGCCATCCACCTGTTTCTATGGAAACCAGGCTGGAGCGCCAAGCCAGCGGATCCGGCACCGGCCGGGGCCAGGGCGGCTCTGAACCCACCCCAGGGCCCGGCTGGGCTCCCGTGGAGATCCCACAGGAGGGAGGGGATCCCACAGCTCCTTCAAGTGATGCTGAACTCCTCACGTGATGCCAAACTTGTCTAATTGCCTTAAAACTGATAATTAATTTTTTTTTTTCCGCTGAAATGAGGATCTCGCCTGTTCTGGAGGGGGAGAGGAGGTGCTTTGGGGTTTTGTCTGCCCTGATGCTCTGGTCCTAAATGTGTGTGGGACATGGAAGGGTGCAGAGGTCGGGGAATGATCCTGGGTGTTCCTGGGCTGGATCCTGGATGAGATGAACAAGGAGAAGTGGAGCTTTTCTCAGGGTTTCCCTTCTAGAGCAGAGCAAGCCAATAATACTCCCCTTTTGTAGTGAAAAAATTATTAAAGCATAATTAATTTCTTACTGGAGAATGAAATATCTTCCTCTGCAGGCCCGAGGGCCCGGATAGGAGCGTTTTTAATGTTATTTTTAACTGTGCTGGTTTTTCCTCTCTCAATTGCCGTTCCCTTCATGCTCCAAGTGGGAAAAGCCGTGCGGAGGGATGGGCATGAACATCTCCAGCCTGGTTTTGCCACGTTTGAGATCAGATAACGCAGCAAATCTGAGGCCTGCCCTGGAGCCGGGGCTGTGTGGGGACAACATCAGCTGCTTAAAACCAGATGGCCTCTCTGGTCATCTTCCTGTGACATCAAAGGCAATTTTGCATCATTTTTTTATGTTCTAATGAAAACTGGGCTGGAGGTTGGTGTTGCCTTACTCAGGGCCTGGACATCCCGAGGTCTTTCCTTAGGTTATTTCCGTAATCCTTTGGGTATTTTCCTCGCTGCTTTCCAGGCTTTTGTCCCTTCTCTTTGCTGGGATTTGAGATGTGGGAAGGGGCCGTGGTGGAAAACAAACCCAGTCTCGCTTGCCCGCCGAGATCTTGATGATAATGAGCGTTAATAACCTGCCTCGGTGAGGAAATTGGAGCCGACCCGAGGTTTAGCAGGAAGGACCAGGGAGGGATTTTTCCTGGCAGCTCTGGGGTGATGAGGAGCACCAGGCAGCGCTCGCTGCGAGCTCGGAAACCCCCCTGCTCTGCCTGATGCCCTCAGGGGAGATGTTCCCTCCTTGCTTATTGCAATTCCTGCCCTCGCTGGCTGTGGAGCTCATAAAAGAGATTTTTCTGCGGAATGGTGTGGCTGGAGGATTCTGCCAGGCTCTTACATTGCATTTTTGGGGATAAAAGATGTCGTGTCCTTCTCCCTGTGTGCCAGGAGCTGTGTCTGAGGGATATCTTGAGCAGGGGAGATGCTGGGCTGGCTGCAGAGCCTATCTTTTCATCTCCCTTTACTTTTTTGGCATTTCCTTCTTCATTTCCATCATCCATGTGCCTTTTCCTCAGCTAAACCTCCAGGATGAGTGCTGGACCCTCCAAGTGGACCAGTGACCAGTCCAGCTCCTGGTGCTGACTGGGTGCCTCAATGAACGGGGCAGAAACGAAATCCTGGATCTGGAGCTTTTCCCTTTCTTTCTGCCTCAGGCCCTTCTGTAATCTTAATGGAAAAAAAAAAACCCAATCTCCTCCCTCCCCATGCACCTACCCTTTATTGGAAGCGCTAAACAGCCATCTTCAGCGGGTTTTTCTAATAAAAGGATGTCTGTTAAACAGAGCCCCAGAGAGCTGAGCTGCTTTACAGGGAGCTGTTTGAACTGCTTTCCGTGCTGCCTTTTTAATATGGTTTAATGCAGTCCTGGCCCTTTTTCTGCATAGTTCTTCCCCATCAAAGCTGAGCATTTCCACTCTCTTGTCTGACTGTCACGCAGCTTTAGAGGGGCTTTGGGAAGGGGGATGGCACTCGGAGCAGGGGAGAGCTCCCCATTTACATCCCAAACGCGAATTCCCCGGTGACTCAGCTGTGTCCAGCTGGGGAGATGCTCTGAAGTGACAATCCCGGTGACAACAGGCGTGCAGCACCCTGGCTGTTTGCTTAACGGGCTGCTCTGCCTTATTTATTTGTTTGGAATCATATTTATTTGAAGTTTTTCCTGTGGCGAGGTCTCGGTTACAGCCTAAGGGCTCCGTGCAGCGCAGGAGCGGCTCCAGGGACAGATGTGGCCCCAGGCAGACAAGGGCAGGAACACAGATGTGCTGGGAGGGACAGCACAGAGGAGAGGGATGGGGATTTCTGAGCTCTGAATCCCTCCCCAGAGCTGGTGAGCAGCTCCGGGCTCTCCAGGAGATTCTCCTGGAAAGACACCACGGGATGTCTGCTGGCTCTGTGGGATTCATGGATGGGCCTGGCGAGGCTCCCCCTTCTAATATTTCATTTAGAATCCTCTCCCAGGCTGTGGGATATGGTTTTGTGTTCGGGGTGAAACCCGGCAGAGCCTGTGCTGCTCTGGATGACTCCAGCTGGGACCCTTTGCCCAGGTGGTGATATGAGAGCCCCAGACTTGGGTTCTGGCACCTCCATCTCTCCCACAGAACGGGTGCTGTGGCTGCTTGGGAAGAACAGGGAGCTGCTCCTCCTGTTTGCACCCAATTCTCGAAATCCACGGTGGCAGCTCCTCACTGCCCAGTCCCACCACCCCCAATCCCATTTCCAGCCAGCAAGGGTGAGGGAGTTTGAACTGAACGCTCAAACCTTCTCTTCACGGATGTAATTTCCACATAAATATCCATACATTGTCAAACCACCCCTTTTTAAAATTTTTTTAGCCCCTCGAACACGTGATTTTTATCTCTCCAGCTGTAACGCCGAGTGTGCGAACGTCACATTGTTAAATAAGTCAAAGATAATTATCGGAGCAGCCGGCACAATGCGTTTGGGGGGCGCGGAGCCTGAGACGCGACACAGCGCGTGCGGAGCCTGAGATGTGACACAACGCACGCGGGCGAGCGCCTCGGTGGGGACCGCGCTCCTGAGGGGGCTGTCTTTGTGACACGAACATGATTTCCCCCTTTCACAGCCGGTCTCAATGCTTTGGTGGAAGTCTGAGCCCAGCAGGGTTGGTTTTGATGGGGAATTATTGGAAGTTCGCGGATCCATCCCCGCGGACGGGTTCGCTCCGCGGGCTGATGAGGAGATAGCAGTGAGGAGTTGATTTTGATGGAGAATTATTCGAAGTTCGTGGATCCATCCCCGCGGACGGGTTCGCTCTACGGGCAGATGAGGAGATAGTGGTGAGGAGTTGATTTTGATGGGGAATTATTGGAAACTCGCGGATCCATCCCCACGGACAGGTTCACTCCACAGGCTGATGAGGAGATAGCAGTGAGGAGTTGATTTTGATGGAGAATTATTCGAAGTTCATGGATCCATCCCCGCGGACGGGTTCGCTCCGTGGGCGGATGAGGAGATAGCGGTGAGGAATTGATTTTGATGGGGAATTATCCGAACCTCGCGGATCCATCCCCGCGGACAGGTTCGCTCCACNCGAGCTGAGCAGGGTTGGTTTTGATGGGCAGTTATCCGAACCTCGCGGATCCATCCCCGCGGACAGGCTCACTCCACGGGCGGATGAGGAGATAGCGGTGAGGAGTTGATTTTGATGGAGAATTATTCGAAGTTCATGGATCCATCCCCGCGGACGGGTTCGCTCTACGGGCAGATGAGGAGATAGTGGTGAGGAGTTGATTTTGATGGGGAATTATTGGAAACTCGCGGATCCATCCCCACGGACAGGTTCACTCCACAGGCTGATGAGGAGATAGCAGTGAGGAGTTGATTTTGATGGAGAATTATTCGAAGTTCATGGATCCATCCCCGCGGACGGGTTCGCTCCGTGGGCGGATGAGGAGATAGCGGTGAGGAATTGATTTTGATGGGGAATTATCCGAACCTCGCGGATCCATCCCCGCGGACAGGTTCACTCCACGGGCGGATGAGGAGATAGCGGTGAGGAGTTGATTTTGATGGAGAATTATTCGAAGTTCGCGGATCCATCCCCGTGGACGGGTTTGCTCCGCGGGCGGATGAGGAGATAGCGGTGAGGAGCTCGGGGCTGAGGACCTCACGAGACAAAAATAGTTTTCCTTCCACAAGCCCTGCTCTGAGCTGGTTATCTCTTGGTAACGCAATCTTTTCTGCAGTCCAAGCACATCGTCTACATCTGGCCCAAACATGGCATGAAAAAAAGATGTTTTGAACAAAAAAGGGCCTTAAAAGCAGATGGGGGGAAAAGTCATTAAAACTCAATTTTCAGGGATTTTTTTTTGGCTTTTTTGTAAATCCAGAATTGGAAAATATTTTGTTTGTTTGCCTGTTTTCACTGGACAAAACCAAAATGCTCCTCAGGATCCATGAGAGCAGAAATCCCTTTCTTCTTTCCCTGTCCCACTCCTTTAATTTTGAGTTTGACACCGGGCTGAGCTTTTCCTCTGGGAATTCCAGGCATCGCTGCTGTGGTTATTTGCAGTGGGGATTTTCATGCCCCACCTGAGCAGGGGCTCACCCTGATTTTTGGGGGATTTTGTGCTGCATGAAACGCTCTGTTCAGTGGTAACTCAGCTGTGCTTGTTGGGAATTCAGTGAGACTTCAAACTCCCGGTTTCCCGTTCCCTTCCCACAAGTCAACACTTGTCAGGCATTTCCAGGAGGACAGAAACCAGTTTTACCTGTTGGGTTACAAAATCTCTTTGTTCTGGACAAGAGCTCCGGGGAGGAGTGTTCCAGGACCCTCTGGGGCTGAGCTGCTCAGGCCTGAGGTGGCAGCAGTTACTCCTCTGATCTCACATTTGCATCGGGGGCCTTTGGGATGCAGTTTTGGCTGCTGACATTTATTGATAAATATGATTTATTGATAAATACCCAGAGCTCTGCCCTGCTGGGATCAGTAATTCCTGCTCTTTTTTTCTGTTTTTCCCTTCATGGGACCCTCCTTCCCTCCTGCACAGGGCGTTGTCAAGGACTCTCATCCATCTTGATGACCTTTATCAACATTCTGTGCTCAAACCTGAGCCCTGAAAGCCATCAGGGGGCCGCGGTGGTGGGAGCCTCTATTAACACGTGGATAAACCCCTTTTCTTTTATCCTTCTCCCTGCCAAGCAGGCTGACCACAGTTCTCAGTCCAGCTGCTCTTTGTCTATGATTAAAGGCCTGGGAGAAGCAGCCTGTGGTGGTTGAAGCCACATTTCCCTGTTGGAGGAGATTTTTCAGTGTATTTTTGGTGTTTATTTCCTGTACCAAGGCTGGCTCTGCCCAGCCCACCCGATTTCGGCGTCGCGTGTCAGACTCCTCAGAGCTCCCGCTCGCTGCGAGCTCCGCGCTCGCTCAATCTGTTCCTATTAATTTTTCAAGGCGTTTTCAGCAGCAGATAAACAGCTGGTGACACTTCTGGAGCCGCGCTGGATCCGCTGCGGAGCTGCTGTGGCCGTGGGGGACGCGGGGACAGCGCGGGGATGGCGTTCCCGTGGGATGTGGGCGCCCTCCGTGTGCTGCTTCCTGGTGGAGATGGAGCTCTGCAGCTGCCCTGTTCCTTCCCCTGATGTTTCCAGCCAGGTCCCAAGCAGAGCTGAGGAGCCAGCTGGGGAATCTGCCTGAGCATCCTCGACAAACTCTTTAAATTCCTTAAATCACTGAAAACACCATGCCCAACTCCTTCTTTTTATTTTCTTGGAGACAGCCAAGATCTAATCTATAATATTTTTCCCTTTTCCCTTTTCTTTTTTTCTCTTTTTTCCTTTTTTTTCCTCTTTTTTCCTTTTTTTTCCTCTTTTTTTCCTTTTTTTTCTTTTTTCTTTTTTTTTCTTTTTTTTTCTTTTCCTTTCGTTTTTTTTCTTTTTTTTCTTTTCCTTTCTTTTTTTTTCCTTTTTTTTTTTTACAGTATGGATTTTTCAGGCCTGCAGGAACCCTTAGGTCATCTCATCTCACCCTCTGTGCAGTGCTGACCGTGGAAATCCATCCAGCTTCCCTTTCCACCCCGTCATTTGGGAGCTGTGGCCGTGCACACCCTGTCAGGGCAGCCGATAATTTGGATTTCTTTTGGGTGCAGTTCTTTTCCGGGCCCCTTTGCAGCATCCTCACTCAAATTTATCCATCCTCACTCAAATCACAGCCCTCTGGAGGTATTTTTATCCCCTGTCACAGGATGGGAGGAAGGGAGGTGGTTTTGAGCATCTCTGGGAGATGCTTTGTGGGTTCCTGCTCCCTCTGCCCCAGGCTCCTGCCTTCCTGCAGGTGGAAATGCATTAATTGATATCTCAGGATTAATCACAGGATTAATTTTTACCTTTAAAGATAAAAACGTGGCTGTGCCAGAGGTCTCTCTGCCACCCTCTGCAGGGCTCACTTCTTTGGAAAGCCCAGAATGGGAATTATTCTCCCCAGAGGAGTGAGGCTGCTCCAGACAGCGAATTTTGTCTGGAAACCTCCTGATGCTTCCAGTCAATCATGGATTTGGGAAATTCAGGGCTTGCTATTTTGAGAACCGAATCAGAGAGGAAGCGAGGGTTGTTTCTGCACTCGGAGTATGATTGATGGAAAACCCTTTCTTTTTAAATTTCTGAAATAACATTTATTTCTGGAAGGTATTTCACCAGCGAAGCAGAATCTGTAATAAAATAAAACCCGATCCTTTCATCTCATTCAGGGAGGGCAGGGAAGAGGAGGAGCAGCATCCTTGCTGCTCATGGATCTCTTGTCTCTGCTTTTTCACAGCCATGAGAGGCTTCATTTGTGTCAAACACGGAATAATTGCAAAGGGAGGAGCTCTTGGCAGAGTTTGTTTGCCTGGTAGAGCTGTCCTGTCCCAAGTTCTCTTCCTTCTGAAACAGTTCTTGGAAAATTGGGCAGGAATTGGGCAGTGAGAAAGAAAAAACACCCAGATCAGGAGCTCTGACTCAGCACTGACCCCTGATCGTGGCTGCTCTTACAAAATAAAAATTTATACATTTATTGGGGTTTTTTTCCCCAAAATGATGCAAACTCACAGGAAAAGATGAGCTGGCCTTGCCTCAGGAGCTGGGGGTTTCTCCTCTGTGCTCTGAGCTGCTCCTCCCTGCCCTCAGTGCTCTGCACATCCTGGTTGAGCTCCTGCTGGCTGCGTGTTTTTCTGGGAATGGGGAATTTAGCGGAGCTGTTTTCCAGGAAACCCGGAGGGGACACTTTTGGGACTGACAGGAAGTGCCTGAGATGTCCAGCTGGGTAACGCTGACAGAGGGGTCGGGCCAGCAGCACAATCCAGGCACATCCCTCTGGTTGAGGTGTTCAGGACAGGGAAAATGAGTGGATAAAAACAGTCTGGTGAAATTATATAAGGAATTTCTCCTTTCCATCAGGTGTGGGGCAGCTGAGGGTTCAACCAGAGCATTCTGCAGCTTTGGATGATTTTTTAAAAAAATTTATTTAAGACCAGTGAATTCCTGTGATGGCTTCACATGGCCCTCGATAACCTGGATAAATCAGGCTTTTGTTTCTGATGTGAAATCCTGGACAGGAGAGGGGAGCAATGGGAATTTTCTCCTGCCAGCCTCCATGAGTGGCAGCCGGCATCACTCCTCTTCTTCTGAGAGAACCTTGGGACAGGGGCAATAACAGCAGCTAAATTGGCAATACTGGGGGCTGGAGTTCGTGTCAGTTATTTCCCAGACTTGCTGGACACTTGCAGACGTTCACAGAGCAGTGCAGGGAACAGGTAAATGATCCCCTGATTGATTACACGTCTGAGCGCGGCTTTGGGGGATCTGGGAGCCTCTCCCAGCTCGGGAGGAAGGGGTGGGAGCTTAAATCATAATCTGAACTAATGTTCCTGGGTTTAGAGAGGAGAAGTTTGGGAGAAGGTACCCCACACCTGAACTGCTGCAGGGTGCTCGAGGTGATCTTAGCAAAGGTTTTTATTACAAAACCAGGACGTTGTAGTGCAAATGATCCAGGATGAGCTGGAGCTCAGCAGCACCAGGAGGTGTCTGAGTCTGAGGAGCAGTTTTGAGGGTCCTGGTGATGTGATGAGCTTTGCAGGTGTCCCCAGTGCTGGAAAATGGGTATTTAACAGACGTGTCAGTGCTGATCCGGGGCAAGGAGGCGGCTCAGGCTGGGTGGCTTTGGGGGAATTCTGTTTGCAGTGACCATAAACCCCACAAGTTCACGAGGTGCTTCTCTTCCCCGGGGTTTGGGAGAGGATTAGGGCTGAGGAAATGAGCTTCACCCTGCTTTCCTGTGCTCCTCTTCCTTCTTTTCTTCTTCCTGAGTGTTTCTGCTCAATGCCACTCTGTGTTTTGGGGTGCTTGGGAAGGGGGATTTGGGCAGTGGAGTGGTTGTGCGTCCCCAGAGCTCTGTTATTCCCGGCACACCAAGTTCTTTTGCACCTTTCTTCTTTTCTGGGCCATTTCCCTTCCTTTTTTTTAAAACTTAAAAGCTGTGAAATTGAAGGTGTTTCACGCAGGTGGATCCGAAGCTTGGAGCAGCCCCTCCATCTGTGGAGCCAGGTGGGATCCCTGCTCCAATCCCCAACTCCGTGGAGCTGCAGGGCAAGGAACTTCAGCGAGGAAAGGTCTCCCATCCCTGCAAACACGGCAGCTCCAGGTCTTGAGCGAATCAAAGCAGCAAATCCCAGGCAAATTCTCAAAGCTGCCTTTAACAGAGCACTTGAAAAACTCCCGTTCGCCTCCTGCCTCCTTTGTGTGCCTTGGAATTACAGGAATTTCTTTGAGCTTAAACGAGTTTGCTCCTGATTTGTAAAACACAGCTGGTCCCAGACGGCTGCTGGTGGTGAAGCTGCTGCTGCAGGAGGGCTTTGGGAGGGACTTGGCTTCCCTGGGGCCCCCTTGGGCAGGGCTGGTGCTTTGCAGGTAGGATGGGGAGTTAAGTCGAGCTGCAGGATGAATCCAGGGCTCAGAGCCTGAGGAATCCATGGAAAAGAATGGAAAAGCTTCCTCTGCCTTCAGGGCTTGGAGCAGGGAGGTCTCCAAAGGGTTAAAGTGCAGGTGCCACCCTCCAAGTGGGATATTTTTGTGGGATATTCTTGTGGGATATTTTTGTGGGATATTTTCATTCCATGGGGTGCTCCAAAACCAAACCCCCGGGTGTGGCAGAGAGGGACAGACCTGTCCCTGCTCAGATGGGCTCTGGAACCGCTCCAGGACTGGAAGGGATTCAAACTTCACTGGACAAACCTGTGCTGGAGGCTGTGGCCCTGTCAGAAACTGGGAGCTCTGCAAAATGCCAAAAAAAAAAAAGGCTTTTCAACACCTTCCTTAGCGTTGTTTTCATTTTTTTCCTGTAATACCTGGGATAGTGCTGAAGGAAATCAGGCAAGGAGGATTTTAAGCTCTCCCTGTCTCCAATTACCCTTCGTGCCATTGGATTGGTTTCATATGGACGCTTCCAGTTTCTCCTGCACATGCTAAATGTTCCTAAACTTCTTTTTTTTTTTGGTGCTCACGTGTTTTGCTCTGAGCTCGCAGCTCCCAGTCAGAGCCAGGCGGAAATGGGAACTAAAAAAACCTGTGAAAATCTGCAATATTTTCTGCTTACATCCCAGGCCTTGATCGAAGGGGATTAAACCTAATGCAGATTAAAGCCAGGTTCTTGGAAGCAGGTTGGGATATCCGTGTTCTGCATCGGGCTGGCTGCTTTTTCCATCTGTTTCGACAAATCCAATCAATCCTGCAGGAGGAGGGGGATGTTTGTGCAGGGGAGTGCAGGGAGCCCTGGGCTGGAATTCTCTTGGAATCCCTCAGGGCAGAGCTGGGATGGGATGGGATGGGATGGGATGGGATGGGATGGGATGTCCTGGCTGAGGTTGCAGCTTTTTAATTCAGGATCTGGGCATGGAGTGATCAAACCAGGAATGGTTTGGGTTGGAAGGGACATCAAAGCCCACCTTGTCCCACCCCCTGCGTAGCACGGGGTGAGCTCTGAGCCTTTTCTAGGCTCTCCAAAGCCTGCAGAGACCCATCCAGAGCATCGTGGTCAGGATTTGGACCACCTGGGAACACAGAGGGACAAGGAATTCTGCTCTGAGTGGCTGCAGTTCCACAGGAACGATCCTACTGATGTTTCCTGGCCGGTGTTCCCAAACCTTGGCATGAGGTGTCTTTGGGACAGCTCAGTCCCATGCTCAGGGCTTTGCAAACCACCTCTATAACCCTATTTACCAGCATTTGGAATTAATTAGTGGTTTTACGGATTTTTTTTTTTTTTGCCTTTTCCTCCCTTCCTGCCCCTCTCCCCGGGCCAAGTGCCCAGCACAGCTCGGTGGCTCCCAGCAGGGACCGCGCCAGGCTGAGCGAGGTCAGCACCATCAGCTCCCACGTCCTCCCACGAGTTTCACACCTTCCCACGCTGCAGCTCCCTCCTCTGCTGCTCAGCGCTCGGCAGCTTTCCAGGTTCATTAGGGAACGGCTAATTAGGGGCAGAGGGAAGGAGCTGTGGGAGAAGCAGTGGGGTGTGGAGCTCGGAGCTCAGGCTGGAGCTGACACAGCCACGCGGGGATGTTCAGTCTGTGCTCACCTTGACGCCCTAAGATTCAG
>VYZT01054125.1:0-11366 GCA_013400735.1 Pomatostomus ruficeps
GCCAGGATCAAACCACGACAGGTGCATTGCTAGGTTGAGGGAGATGGTCCTGCCCCTCTCCTCTGCCCCAGTGACGTGCATCTGGAGTGCTGCGTTCAGTTCTGGGCTCCTCAGGGCAAGAGAGACATGAAGTGGGTCATACGAAGAGGATTAAGAGACTGGAGCAGATCTTTTACAAGGAAAAGCTGATGGAGCTGGGCCTATTCAGCCTTGAGAAGAGGTAACTGTGAGGCAACCCTCATCAATGCATATATTATATGTTTCCATACAATTATTTCTGAACACACCTTACTGATAGGTTCTATTTACTGCATTCACACTTCCATGCTTTGTACCTCAGCTACAGTTCTTAAAAGTCACTTGGTCACTTTGGGTACTGGAAAGTTCAGATAGACTATGCTTTACTTACACACATACTTTTAGATTAAAAGTACAGCATTGTTTTTCATTTTTCTTTTACTCTGATGTCTTTTGCATCTTGGGATAGGTTCTCAGGTGAATTGCTAAAAAATCTGTAGCTGATTGCTTGGAATACTTTTGCACTGCCACTTGTAGGCAACACGCACAGAGAAAATACTGCTAACTGCAGCTCCTCCCAGGCTTCTTGGATTCCAAGATGCTCTCTCTTCTGAGAGGATCATTTTAAAATAACAAGAGTCATTCTTGATAAGTGTTTATTCTGCAGATGCTAGCCCAGCTCCTCTATCATGCAATTAACCCAGTTAGTCCACTTGGGTGAAGGATGATGAGCAGAGTTCATATGACAACACTATGCACACAGCATCTCCAGCAGCCGTTGAAACCTGAACTAATGAATGGTTTGCCACAGTCACATTGCTAAGCACAATCTTCTGCACAATGCCAAAGAAAAATTTCATCCATCAGTTTGTCTGACAGCTGTCATTTACAGCCATCTGTATGGGAAGACATTCTCCCTTTTGGACAAAAATCAAGGAAAACTACAGGATAAGCATTCCCCTGAGAAGAGCTCACCAATGAATCTGTGAGATCTAGCCTCAGATAGTCACATAGAAAAATCTATGCACTGAAAGGAACTGAAGGACTGTTATCTCCACTAAGAGAGGAAAAGTCTTACTGGAATAAAGTAGCAAGCTGGCATAGTCCCAGCTGTTCTCACAAACAAAAAACTACAGATGGAGCACTTCCTGTAGGATCTCTTTGACCTGGAGAGCCCACAGTCATCTCCTGGCCTCACTGAGGCTAATTGTATTTAACCAGTCCTCTGGCAGGAGTGAGCCAGTCTTACTCAAATAAGCTTACCTCCTTTCTCTCAGAAAAGTCCATGCCTTTTTTATGGCAATGATTACAAGTTATGACTTCATACCAAACTTTTAGCCAAACAAACGGGAACTCAAAACACAACTGATTTTCGGGTAGCCTGAAGGATCATTTCCCCTTCTCCATATGACCCCACTCAGCCTTACAGTATTGCCCTCTCTAGGTCTGACTTTTTAATTTTGAAATCAGGTAATCTCTAAGTTCACACAAAAACAGAAACAAGATCACAAGCAACAATCATTTTGGGGGTTTACAGCTCTTAATACGTCCACTCACTGGAAGAGGAGGAGAAGAAGCTTCTGCACATTATCCCAGTCCTCACCTCAAGCTGGGCTCCCTGGCTGCAGCCTGCCTGCCAGGTCTTTCCCCAGCTCCCACTGCAGAGGCCCAGAGAGGAGCTGCTCCACCACAGCCACCCTGTTTGCTAGGAATGGACGAGGGGATGATGGCAGCAGCAAAGGCTGTGTGTTTCCTTACGGGACAGAAATGGAGGCCCTTTGCTTTTTGTAGATGAGATGTTTCCCACATTTCTTCTCTAGCAGCTGTGGGCTGACATGATCCATGATAAAGTTTGTGTAGAACTGGTAGAGAAACACTCAGGAGACAGTGCAGTTTAGAAATACTACAAGTAAAAAGCCCCAGTATCTCTGAGGTTGTTATCAAACATGTTAAGCAAACGATATATTAAAGTGTGCAGACATTTTGCAAATTACCAGGCTGATACTTGAGATTACTAATTATATGATTTCACAGAGAAAAAAGACTAATCCAGCTTTCAGGCACTCAAAAGAACATTTGGCACAAAGACTTTTTATTCTCTAATACTCTTTCTGTGGGCCTTCTGCCAAATATCTCGACTCAGCAAGAAGCAGTAGCATGTGTCTCAGCACAGCCTTCAGCCTTTGGCAGAATACAAAAACCCCCATATTTTTTCCTCAGTCTCAGAATGTCAGAAGCCTGTAGTTTACACAGTTATGGGGAATATATTTCCCATGACTCTCATTATTGATTTTCTTTTCTTTCTAGCTGACCCAAATGGTCTCAGGGCACATTGTATAGATAACAAATTAACATGATCTCAGGGATGCATCAGGAAAAAAAGAAAAGAAAGAGTGTTTCTATCTCCCTGTATTTGCATGACCCTCTGGCACAACACCTTCACCCTAAGTAGTGCCTTAAGAAAAATACTATGCAGGGAAGTCTCTATGGAATAGGATTAGTGCAACAAGGTAGAGACATATATTCAGCAATGCTTTTGAACTGCCTGCTTGCAGCCTTCTCATCCTTATTGAAAAGTATCTCAAGCACTTAGAGGTGCTCTATGGAGACAGCAACTGAAGCCCAGGGAAGGGGAACCATGATTTCCTCAAAGAAAGGTGCAGCTGTGTCCCTGTTTTATATTTCCGTTGCAACACACATATAACTGCTTGTGTGTGATCTTGCTTCTGCAATTAAGATATTTATTTATTAAGGTCCTGAAACTAATTTCACAGAATCTTAGAATGGCCTGAGTTGGCAGGGACCTTAATGATCATGTAATTCCAACTTCTCTGCTGTGGACAGGGACACCTTCCACTAGACCAGGTTGTTCAGAGATTCATCCGATCTGGCCTTGAACACTTCCAGGGATGGGGCAGCCACAGCTTCTCTGGGCAACCTCTTCCTGTGCCTCATCACCCTCACAGTAAAGAATATTTTCCTAATATCTAATCTAAATCTACTCTCTTTCAGTTTGAAGCTATTCCCCCTTGTCACTACATCCACTTTTCTTGTAGGTAAAAGACCCCAATTATAATATGGTGAATTTATATTTAAGCACTCAGATGTCAACAAGAATTACATTATCAAAATATTCATGTTTTATTTAACTTTTCTTTTTAAAAACTTATGCTTAGCACCCCTTACTCAGCCTATGCTAAGACTTTTTAAGCTTTGAAAAGCACCAGTTCCCCAAATTTATGTTGAAAATCTAATAAATCCCACCAAATAAAGAATAAAGAGAAAACCATGGCTTCCAAACTTAGCAGCACAATTTTTTTTTCCTGAAGACAAATATGAACCTTGCTTGTTTAATACCTATATTGAAGAACTATCAAGTTGATGAAATCTGCTATAACAGAAACACTCTGGGATTTTAGTGATGACCTGATAGAAACCAGTCAGTGAAGTCAAGGTAAAGTTCTGAAAATTCTGCCAATGTCAAGATTCCCATTATGTAAAATCTTTCCAAAGATAATAATCAGAATACTGAGTCACTCACTATCCCTCTTCTATACTGAAATGTATTTATGTACAGCTGTGCACTCACTCATCTAGGAAGTAGATTTAAATGAAAACCTACTATAAGATACTGAAAATACCTTTTAACATTTATATGTATGTATATATTCATCAAATAAATACGTGATGGCATTTAACATAACATCTATAAACAGCATTTAATTTTTAAAATTTCACCTTTTAAAAGCTCTGCAAGACTTTTGCTTGCTTGCTTGCCTTGAGGATTATCTGGTTGGTTAATTTTATTTTATACATAGAATTTTAGATGGTGTGTTAAATTTATTTGGTTTGGGGTTTGTTTTGGTTTTGTTTTTCTTCACTTTATCCATTTTCATGACTGCATAGAACATACTAATTTAAGGTTTCTTTAGTTCTCTAGTGTATTTTCATAATATATCTCGTTCCATTTTGCAACTCTGGAAGGCATTTTTACTTAATCCGTCAGTTAAAGTAAATTATCAAATATACTTTGAAATATTCCTCCCACAAACCATAGGCACATGTATACATACTCACCTTCCTGAAAACTATGTAACTGCTCTTTTTTTTTATTTTTCCTTTTTACACCCCTGCCTTCTAGGACTTCCCCACAGTCCATCAGGCTCCTCCATATGTGTTAAGAGAAACCCCATAGAGTGTCCCAGCACACAGTTCACCGTCTGAAAGAAAGATCTTAATTTTAAGTTTCAGCTTGCTTCTTTTGAGCCCCAGGCAAGCCCTTTGAAGTGCAGAGTCAGGAGAGAAACTTAACTAAGGCCTTTAGAAAAAACTGCTAACAAGGCACATATCTAGTACTGTGAAATGCCTTCTTTTGGAGTGATCTCCCCTGCTACAACCTTCCCTCTACATTATTGATTCCATATAAATAGCAAGTCTCTGAGCCATAGGCATGATGAATCAATAAGGATCTAGACAGAGTCTATGAATTGAAACTAGATGGCTTGGAAAGAAGCTGGCTATTCTTCAAGACAGAGAAAAAGAAAGCACATTCCAACAAGCCAAGTAAAAGAGGAGAAACTGCCAGGGAGCCATTTAGAGCAGTGCAATGAAGAATATTTTTACTCAAGGATTCCCAGTAGATAATCCTTTCAGAGGTCTCTTCTTGTTGAAAAGGTACCTTTTAAGATGCTCCTAGCAGACTCCCTGGCATTTGTTTCTGAAGGAACTCTAGTTAACAGGAGCTGTTGATAGTAAATATATAGACCACCCTCACAGCTATCCAAAGTCAAAAGCTGCAAAAATATCCAGAAGTGTGCTTTATAACAATTGTCAGGTAACAAAAGCATCTGAAGTAATTCACACCTTCCAAAAAATCTATTCAAATTAACGATATGGGCAAAAAAAAAAATTCATAATTATTCAGGGACATTTTCAGACATGAAGACATGGCTTCATGTTTGGCATCTTAATCCTGTATCTTTATGGAAGCTCATACATTGCACACAGGGATGTAAGAGGCCACACCAGGCAAGCTCAGGATCATTTTTCCTTACTACCTATCTACAAAATAAGTCAGGCACCTTGTGGAGCAAGACCACTGCTGGGACACAAGTACAGAGCACAGCAGAGCTTGCTGGGCAGCTCTTGGACATGAGTCTCCTGGGACTATAGAAAGCACACCTGGAGCAAATTACAAGCAAATTATTAGTAAACTAATTTTGTATTACCCCAGAAAAGTCAAGCCTCCTGCACTGAATATGAGACTCACAGACCAGACAAGCAACTGTGCCTCCTGCCATGGAGCAGAGGGAAGCCTTTGCTGCTGAAAGGGCTGGTGAAGGGGCCGCTGCTCAAGGCAAGCTTCCAAAGAGGTCTAGCTCCCACAGCTCCTCCTGTGCCATGCTACCAACACCCAGGTCCATCATTCTCCCACAAGAGCCAGAGCAGTGCTTCTGCAGGTGCCAGGAATGCAGCACTGTCCAAGAGGTTATGTCAGTGCCAGAGACTGGTCACGCCAAAGGGGAAGTCCAAAGATGCATCCACAGCTCTCACATCTTTCTCACCATTGTGAAAAGGCAAAGGGGGGAAAGGAGAGTGGTTGGGTCTCAGGGAGATATGAAAATTAAAAGAAAAATAATTTAATGGTTGAATTTTAATGCAACTGTTGCCAATGGGAAATTGCAAGGAAGACAAATAGGCAAATGACCTACTGCACAGAAAATTATAGCATCCAGTACTGGCTGCATACATTTTTAAGACTGCATATTCTTTGATCTTTTTGCTACTTTAATGAAGGATTTTCCTCACAGAGGTCAACCTCAAAACCTGAGACCTCACATTGCACTGAAGAGTGGTTTTTAGTTAAAAAACTGAGAGATTGAGTAGCAGTTGTTATCTGTGGGCTATTTTGACTCTTTCAAAGTCCCAAGTGCAAAGCTGAATGCCACATACAATACAGAGTAGTGCAGTGTATTTGTCTGCCAGTGTCTAACAATGTGTCAAAAATGACAGCAGACTATTTATAAGTATCCATAGGGCTGTGCCTCTTTCCAAGGTTAGATGAAATTGTAATGGGGAAATAACCAACTACCCACAATTTCTTACGAAATATCTACACTGCCTCACAACAAATATTTTTACTGCTTCAGTTCTAAAATGCACACTAGGAAAAATACATGAGTGTTAAATAACTGTCCAGGTCCACAGCACTGATATGCTGTGAAGGGAGCCAAGTGTAATCTTCTTTAGCCTGTGGAAGACTGTCAGAAAACCAGAAAAAAAATTGCCTTCCCTTTCAATTCACCACCTTAAAAGCTGATCAGCAAGGGGATACGCCAAAGGATTTGACAAAATGCCATTCATGAGATACCTTGTCTGATCACATACACAAATCTAGCAGGAGTTTTATCTTCACAAGGCTCACAAGTCAGGGAAATCTTCAGAATAATCCTAGCACCTATCCTTCAGGTGCAGCTGTAGTTAGCAGATCATTGTAAAACAAAACAAAAAGATGGGGAAATCAGAAACTGAAGATGCACCAGAGTGCAGCAGCATTTCCCAATTCAGTGGGATACCCGTGCTTTAACACCTCATTCTTTATGTGGAAGTGGTGTCTTGTCTAGGAATTCTGTGTTGACTGGGCACTTATAATTTCTAAGGAACTAGACTCACAATCAAAAAAGTAAACATGAGTAGTGTGAATCTCCTTTTATTTCACACACAACTCCTCTGATATTTGTGGTTTGTGGCTGCTCTTCACTTGGATTTTTACTTTAATGAACATGCTGCATAACACAGATGTTATCTGGTTATTTCTGATCTTCTGCTTCATCTCTCCAAGAGAGTCACATGTTCATCCATCTTTCCTTTCTCATACGGCTGTTCCTAGAGTCTAGCAACACGCATATTACTATTACATGACTATATTCTCCTCTGATAGAACAGAAACCAAATTTCAGCAGTTCATGCATGGTTCAGAGCCCCAAAAGCAGTGCACAGTGGTGTCCAAACCTGCAGACTGGAAAGACTTGCTGGAGTTTTGTCCCTGACTACTTTTTCTCAAGTACTCTGTGTATGCATACTGACATACATACATATGCAATCAAGAACATACAAGTGTCTCTAGGTAGAAGCATCCAATGTTTTAACACAGCAATGCATCTTGACATTTTTATTCACTTTCTGAGTCTTTATATCATCATTTACTATATTATTATTACAATAATGAGAGTGGGGTTTCAACTACTCTCTCTAAAACCAGGCATGTCACCATACACCAGATGTCTGCAGTGCCTAATCTAAGATGGACATCCCCGTGTAATCAATGCACCTCCAGAAGGGATTACATACATTTTAAGTGTGCAAGATTAGATCCCTCCTTAAGGGAAACAGCTACATCAGGAGAGATATTACTCGATCCCTGGTTAGTCATTTCATCTGTGAGACTGCCCTCACTGGAATGTGACATTACCACAATCCTGAAACAGGCCTACAGAGGTCAGTGCTCTGTAATGACCATGTCTGCTCTAAGAATGATAATATATGTGTATAACTAAAGCTAAAATATATCCACTGATTTATCCTCCTCTGTAAAGTTGAATTTTAAGATCTCTGACATTTTCCAGGACCCAGCAGGCACTTGCAGGTCCAAATACAACACTTAAGTCAGAGGAAGAAACATACTCCCCTGGCTTGTATTTCAGAAGCTTTTAAAACTTAACTAGTTATGGTAGTAGTATATCAAACTGATTTTCAAAGCTCTCTTTAAACAGTAAACTTTCACCTTCAAAGAAAAAAAAAAAAAAGGAAAGAGAAACTTAGGGAACTCAGACATCCCAGATTTAAAATACATCACCAATAATTTCTTCATTATACTAATAAAGGGACACAAAAATAGTCTGGAGCCTTTACGTCCCACTCCATAGCTGTAAAGTAACATTTCCACATTTTTCTCCAGGTTGTCTGTAAGAAAGAAATCTCATTTTTCCTATGTATCTCCTCTTTAATTATTCATATTTGCTATGCATAAACCGAGGAGACTTTTCTATAAAATAAACAAAGTACAAAACAAATGCCAAAAAAACATAAAAACTTCATTAAAAGCTATTGAAACTGTTACCCTCTAGTGATCATTGCTATGAAAAACTAATGATATTTTATAGTTTAACACCCCTCTCCTACAACAACTCTATTAGGATAAGCCATAATTTGGCATTTTCCTACATTTTTAGTGGGGGTTATAATGCTGCTTAAGTGTAGACTATTGTATTCCTAGCACCCAGCAGAAAAGCAAATTAGTTTATAATCACTCCTACAGATTATTCTAAAGACAGATTTTTAGGAGAGCTTTTCTGACAGTCAAAAATAGTCTAATTAGTGGGACCTTTTATTTTTTTTTCCCCACACATCATTATTGAGTGTGACAGTTTTAAATGAGAGCTCTTCACAAGATTTATTGTATATCTAAGTTTAAAATGTTCATTAGGCTATTTCATATTTGAAAATAGAAACAAGAACTAGACTTGAGAAATATATTTCCTTCAGCAAAATCATTCTTTTTAAAAGTAATTTCAGTACTTACTGTCAAGTGTACAACAGACTAGCTTTGTTTATTTCAGAAAGATGAAAATATAATGAGGCTAAAATATTTCCTGTTATGAAATAAACCACATGCACTGCAAAAATAAGAATATGATTTTCATATGCCATTCAGAGTCTATTAATTTAGTTTTGCTCTCACCTTCAGAAAAAAACCCCAAAACTTAAGTTCTAAAGGCCTTTAACACAAACAAAAATTGTTTATATCCTATCAGCAGAGGTCTTAGTCCAAACTAATTAAAATATTTTTGTGCTTTCCTATTTCCAAAAATAGCTAACTGATTCTGAACATTTATGGATACTTCTATAACTAAGAAACAGCTGCTCTAGAGTATGGTATTTTTATATGCAACAATACGCAGAGTAAACCAAGGAAAACCTAATGACAGTGATGCTGTGACAGAAAGAGGGTGGAAAATGTGTTCTGTCCTTAAATCTCTTTGCAGGAAATGCATTTTCTAACTTGCAGGGCAAAAACTGAAGAGGCAAGCAAGTCTAAGACCAGTGAGCCCTGTGTAATGGGGTTCCTCCTAATTGCCCACTTTTTAGCTGTTTGTATCCAATCCCATCTTCTTCCCTAATATTAGGCAGAGGGACTGAGGGCACTTCATTCCTGCAATCCCCCAGGAGAAGTTTCCAGGACTGGTGATCATCTAAACTCTATCATGAACAGGAGTGGCCTAAGGAGGATGAAAGGTTAATTCTTTTCTCAGATGTTTCCAGGGCACAACCTCAGTAGGATGCCCTTTGTCTTATGCAACAGAGCTTTCTAGCATACTGTGTGTTGTTACAATGAAGGAGAAAATATGGACCATTTACTTTTCATAATTGATATTTTCTGGATCTTCACAGGTTTTTAAAACATAAACATAGACATAGAAAACACTATTTTAATTCTCCTAAGACAATTTTTAACCAAAACTAGCAAGAAAAATAGAGATTTACACAGCCTTCATATGCACAGTGTGCAGCAGTGTAACAAGATGGCACAAAATTACTCTTCCTCCTTCCTTACTTAAACTTTTATCTTATCTCAGATATAGTCATATTTGCTCTTAATATCTCTGGCAGATGTTCTAGGGTGAATGAGGCAATTAAGAAACAAAAATTCCCATTTCTTCCAGATGCGTCTTTTCTCAATATTCACTCACTGGAAATATATTTACTTTCCACTCTGAGGCACGTAGCAGTTAGCACACCTTCTGGGTTCCATTTCACAAAATTTCCAATTAATCTGACACATGCCAATGCATGTTTTAAAACTTAACTTTGGTTTTCCTCAGTCTTTCAGCTCACTGAAGGAATCTAATTATGGTTTTGGTCTTTTTTATGATCAGTTCTATTCACTAAGATTGAACTATGGGCTGAAGTGGTTGGTTCTTGCTCCCCACTCATCACACACATTCATTTCCTTGGGTTCAAAACCTGGATCCAGAACAACTCTGACCTTCTCAGTAATTCATACAGCTCTCCTCTCATACACAGCTCTGGAGCATAGACTCAGCCGAAGCAATTCTAATAACTTGCACCTAAAAATACAAGGGCACAATGCACCCAAGATTTGTGTTGGTCTTAACAGAATACTTTTATTGTGCATATCCTTTCTGCAGCTCTGCATTCACACAAAATAACCCACACGTTCAGCTTTATACTTCAGTCATTCAAGGGCACTTGATATTGAAGCCAGAAGTATTTTGCAAAAAGAATTCTAAGCCTACTGCATTTACTTGAGAACAATTTGAGTACAAGAGTTATACAAATCTATGGGGAAAAATGAACAAGACAGACTTGGCAGCTCCTGCCTCAGCCTCCTCATCATTACAGACAGAATTCTTGCTTAGCCTGGTAAAAGAGAGCTGCACAAGGCAGACAGCTCTTTTATGATTTTCCTGCTTTCTGTCACCTGAATACCCAAGCCAGCCTCCATCCTCCAGTAAGTATGCCATGGCTTTGCTCCCATCTAAGTAGAGAAGTGGGTTTTTCTTGGCCACAGTTAAATGGCACTTTCATACTCCCAAAGGGAAGGTCAAAATTTCACTACTATTTCTTTGCAAATTTAAGAGTTCTTCCCAACTTTCTCTGCATGGACACAAATATCTTAAGGGCTGGTGCCAAGAGGATGGGGCCAGACTCTGTCCAGTGGTGCCCAGCGACAGGACAAGGGGCAGCAAACAAACTGAAACAGGAAATTCAATCTGAATTAACGAAAAACTGCTTTCCTGTGAGGGTGTCTGAGAGACTGAAATGTTATGGTTAGTGGCTTAAACATTTGTTATGAAGGACTTTTTGCCCAGTATGGCAAAACTGTACATAGGACCTTCGACAACTGAAGCTCACCCCTCCCTGAGTATGCCTTTTGACTGGAGCCTTGGACTGTGAGTTAATCTGCCTAAGGGAACTTGAGACAAGATAAAGGTGACACTACTGTTCAATTATCTCAAGTCTAGGGAGAAGTAAACAAGGCTGAGGGAGAAGAATCTATCCACAAGAAAGCCAAACCCAGCAGCTATCCTGAAAATCGTCTCTGGCTGGGTTCAGCGTGGGGGAGGCCGTAGCTNCGTGGGGGAGGCCGTAGCTCGCAGGTTCATCTGCTGAGGGCAGGTTTGCACATGCTCCCCCCAGTCAGGGGGAGGAGGAGAGTTTTGGGTGCATGGAGTAACCTCTGATCAGAGGGAATGAGCACACATCCTTCCTTACACCAGCTGGCTCAGCTGTAAAACCTCCCTGCCCTGGGAAGGCCACATCCACAG
>VYZT01054127.1:0-22786 GCA_013400735.1 Pomatostomus ruficeps
ATCTATTTGTGAGTTCCCTTCTAACGTCTTATTTCTTACCTTTTTTTGTTAAAATAGGTAATAAATCCTACTGTAAGTGCATAGTGAAGCCAGAACTCTGAAAGAAAAGAACATTATAGCTGATGAATCAGTCTGGAAACAAATATATACCTACCTTGTAGGAATAGACCCAGGAACAGACAAAACAGACCAGCTCTTGTATCAGGTGAAGCATTCTGCAAACACGATGTTTTAAGGCATGAATAAAGTCCTTAGTCTTTCCTCACTGCTAATATATGCTAGTCATAGCATGTAAATGTACCAATAATGCCAGAGTTCCTGCATTGGTTGTATAATTTTTCCAGTGGCTCCCTCAAGTTGAGTAGTCAGTACTGGTACTTTCAGGCTTTACTCGCAAATCAGAACATTTTCTTTTGCCTGAGTTTGTGTGTAGGATAGGCCATGTGTGCATGAGATCTGATGTTTTGAAACTGGTAACATACATGTACTTTCTGGAAAAGGTAGCTTGTCACTAGTTGCCTACATTTGTTGGGGGGAAAAATCCTCTAAATTAAACTGGTGATATGTTAACAAAATGACTTTGACTTTCCAAGCGCTCTCATACATTTCCTGATGCATTACTTTCTTGATGTAAAGTGAAGGGTCTGACTTGGTCCAGCAGTGGGTTATCAGGTTTAATTTGTTTTCATTCATTAGTCTCTCTGGCGACATACCAGATATTTACATTTGCCATCTGAATTAAAAAGGTACCTAGTAATTTTTTTGGGTTTGGACTTGACTGTATCACTTCAGAGCAGTTTTAGCATGGGCAGTACAAAAGGTCAGTCACCCTGGAGGCCTTAACGAGAAATATGACAAAGGAGAGGCAGCATGAGTGTGCTGCAGCTTTGCAGAGCAGCACTGTGCTCTCCTCAACCAGGACAGCACTGGAGGCATCCAGGAGAGGAGGGTCTCCTCTGCTGCCTCCCACCAAGGAGGATTGCCACAGGCAACAAATGACCTCACCATTCAGGGAAAAGGAAAATACATTTATGGCCAGCAGCTGCTAAAATTTCCATCCTTGTTTACTGCTACAGGATCTTCCCTAGTCCCTATACATGCACTTTTCTTGAGAAGTGAATTTCCAAAGTGGAGACATTTCTAAGTTCAACTCCTTGCCCAAGCAGACATACTCCAAACAAAAATATTCCATTGTAGAAAACCTATATCTTTATGGACATTAAAGAGGTAAATACCATATCCTTTCAAGTGGGGAAAAAAAGGGGGGAAAAAAGAGAAAGAAATATGCATTTTTTGAAGACAAATCCAGACAAAAAAAAGAATTATAAGAATATTTATTATAGCCTCCATGATCTACTGCACTCTTAGATGTATGAGATGCATTTGTAATATTTGCAATAACTTCTGGCTTATATTTATTTCACCTTAAAACATTCCTTTTTATTTTATAAATCAACACTCTGGGAAATAAATGCAAATATGTTTATAGGAAATGTGGTGCTTGAAGACCACTGACAGGTCTGCGGTCTGTGTTGACTGCTTATAAGTTAGGGGTATAAAGTTCCCACGAATCATCCTTACAGACTGCACAACAAAACTGTCATGTAAGCTCCTGTGATGATAGAAAGACATTAAAAACAACTATTGTAATCAAATTGCTCTAAAAATTGGGAAGTATTTTACCATTTTCATAAGAGTAACATTATCCCAAATGAAAGAGTATGTTGTAACTAAGTAACAATAGTAAGCAGTAACTAAGAGCATTTTGCACCGTTAGTTCTAAGTCATATTTTATGCTGAAATTACCAACAATGCAACTTACCATTTAATTTAGGAAGAGTGCTAGATACCATTCTATTACTAAGCTCTCAGCCCTATATCCTTTATGTTATTTTGACCTTGAGTAGTTGAAACCTATGCTGTAGGTAACCTTTTAAATATAGATGGATGTCATATTTTTGCAATGATTTGGGCTGTTTCTGCATTAACTTCTGTAACCTTCTCCATTAATTTTGCCCCACCAGAACATCAGCATAGTAAGCAGAGAGTGTCTGAGTATATATAGAGAGCTAACTTGCACATTGGCTCAGAAAGCACAATTATGTTCATGGCATAAGTAATATACTGTTTTTGTAGGAGAGTTGCAATTCAATAACCTAAATTTAATATTAAACTTTTATTATTATTTTATTAAAAAAATTGTTTGTGGGAACTATTGCTTTTCAAAAGTTGAATACAAGCTTTTGTTTTTTCAGCTTGATTTTTCCTAGAAAATGTAAGATTTCAGCCATGTTGTTAACTGTTAGGTTAACTTTTGTTTAGGATGGATACCTACTAACTACTGTCTGCAAACAACAAAGAGAAAATAGAAGATAATATCTTCAAAATGTTTTATATCTAAGTAATCTGATTTCATCTTAATAAAGTACAGCCTACAAACTTATTAAGAGTTGTGGAAAAATACTGAAAAAAAAATTCACCGAGAAGAGGTGTCCAAGTTGGCAGTAGTTCACCAGGAAAAACCTGCAAACTTTAGGAGCAGGAACCCTGAGGAAGCTTGGTGTACTGCCCTGAGAGAAAGAATGGAAGTAAAGGTACAAAGGTCTTGTACTTAGGCTTTGTTTAAATAATGCAGCTAAATAGGAACAAGGTCAAAGGAATGGCCCAGCCAGTAACCAAAAGCTGAATTATTTTTTATTGGCTCGAAAATACACATTACTTTTCATATCCCTTCATACGTTGATGAAGTGAAACCTGTACATTCTTTGCATTTAAGACTAAAGTCACTCCAAACTCCACATAATAATGAAATTATATCAGTTGAAACTTTATCTTTTCCCTTCCCTCAGAGATATGTAACTTCAGAGAAGGAGATCAGAGAAGACTCCACTTTTGTATCCTGGAATGTTGATGGCCCCATATACAGGGACACCTATTGAAAAAGCTTTATACCAATGTAATACTATTTACAACACTTTCTAATACCATAAATATGCATTATCAACAGCAATTTTTGAACCTTATTCTGACTCAATAATAAATTGATCACACTTTTTGTGCATGTGGAATCTTACTGAGTATGTGCAGACTTGCAGTATATTCTATGTTATGTGTGCTTCTGGGATCTCAGTTGTGACCAGACTTAGAGGGTAACCATGATGTGTGTGCATCTGGCAGCCTACCAGGCTTATAGTGCCTAATGGGTTATTCTTAAAATATTATCTGTAAAGTCATCTCCTGGGGATGGGGACATACAGATAATACATTCACTAAGAAGATGAAGGCCTAGATATCCCTGGGTCTGCTGTATCTGCAGATAACCTGGAAAGCAAGGGGTTCTCCCTTTCCTAAATTATTATGTGGCAGTATTAGTCACCCACCATTCTGTCAGTGATAAACAGTTCAGCTAGAAAGTCAAGTTTAATTGGATTTTGATTTTCATTTATGTAAAAAGAGTTAAATCACTTTGCTGCTGAATCAATAACTGTCAATTTTTGATGTAACTTTCCTTGAAAAAGCCTCAAATTAAAATTCCACGTGTAATAGACATGTTGAGTAAACAGTGTTAACCACTTCACAGATCCATTACGTTAATATATTGCTCTTTCTGCCTTATCAGACAGAATGAAGTGAACTGAGAAGTTTTTCATATATTAACTGTAAATTACACTTAGCTCAGCTAATAAAATTTTATTGTCACAGAACTGTTTTCCACTTCACATGCATTTGGGAGATTGAAATGTAAATTATTGTAAGCTACCTCTGTCTCGTTATAGATGTCTGAACAAATGAAATTTACATGATTGAAAAAAATGAAAGTATTCTCTGCGGATACCAGAAGCTATCACTTTTCCCACCATAATAATAGAATTTCAGAAGTAGAAAAAGAGAGAGAAAAGCAGCCCTTAATCTTCTTTGCAGGCTGTGCAATTCCACTTCAATTTATGAAGGTTTCTCAGCAATTAATATTCCTCTGATTTGTTTCCATGTCAGTTATGAAAGTTAATCAATACTCTGCCCTTCTTTAAAGTCATAATAATAGTGCTGAAAAGATAGTTAAAAGATGATACTGCTCTTCTGTATAATAGGTAAGGGTTTAAGATAAATTTGCATCTCCTCTTCCTCCACTTTAATCTAGGCATGGTGCCAGTGAAGTCAGCATAATCCTGTACCAATGGGAGTCCTACTTTTGAAAAGAGTGGAGATTGTTTTGTAACAAACACTTTAGAAAGAGTCCCACACACATTAGGACATCTCTAGTAACTGTAGCAATTATGGTAGTGCAATTCAGTACAGTCTTTTAGCAAATATCTATCTCAAGAAATGGATGATATATTTTGTAAAGAGTAAAGAAACAGCTCCACTGTAATGAACAAATCTTTCTAATTATAAAGACCTCATGCTACTCGTACATGGAAGCTACCTTGTTCATGTCTCTATTGACACCGTATCTTCATGACAAGTATTCCATACTGGTCTTTTCAAATAAAAAATGACAGGGGTATTTATTTACCAGGGATTTTGCTGTAATGAGAATATTGCATATCCTCAACCTATTTCTTACCTGTAAAATAGATGCTTTTCCTAATAATGAGAACCTTGGGCCAGTCAGCCAGTTTGCAGTACAGCAAAATACCTAGACTCTGCAACCCTGTATGTTACAGTTTCTAGTAGCTACACTCTGAGACTTCAGGGTGCAATCCTAAACCCTGTGAAAGATGTATAGGCTGTGCATCTAGGACAACTAGGAATCCAGAAAGAAACAATTAACTGATGGAAAACTTAGCAGTAACTAACTTGTTCAGGTTAAAGCTAGCTACAGCAAACTAAAGAGGTAATGCTGAGGATGGAAGAATGCCTTAAATCCTTTTCTACTGCAGGGTAGTACCCATCTATGAAACACCACTACATTTTCTTTGAAAAATACATTGTAAATTAAATCTCCAAAAAGAAAGCACCTCAAGTTCTGAGCTTGGTTTATTTATCTAGTTATAAACCAAGGAGTTTGATTCAACCATCTAATGATCCAAACAAACAGCACAGAGCAGGCCTAAATCTGGGACTTCTCTATGGATTATATCCAAAGGAAAATTTGTACAACACTCAAAATAGTATAATGGAAAAATATTTTCCAACACTGAACTGTTCCAATAACTTAAAGTTTCAGTGGAAAACCATACCTGTGTGAGATACAGGAAATGCCAGAGGCTGAGCTTCTCAAGTGTCCCAGGTAAATACTGTTCAGTGAATGTTAATAAGAAACAAATGAGTTTGGTGTCTTAAAACTGTGTTTGTTGAGTCACAGTTCTGCATTTGCATGCTCCACAGAGAGTGTCAATTCTGCTACCTTAGACTTTTTTGGGCTCTGATAGTGAAGATACTAACAACATATTTAACATGTACAACATAAAACACAATTTCTTATACCAATGGAAAATGTCTCTAAGAAAATATGACAGGATAATTTCCAGACCAGACTACTGTTGAATAAGGGGGAGGGCTATGTGACCTTCATGATTTCCCTAAAATGTGCTCAGCATTTAAAGTAATTAAAAAAATTCTTTATTGTTATATTTTGGCATGCAGATGGCGTGCAGGCAAGTGTTTGAACTGTATGTTTGTTGACTAAATATATTCACCATCTGACATTCTTTCTGTCTCCTATTTGGCCAAAGAATTCAAGAGCCAGTTCATCTACTCAGATTGAATAAAAAAATTGAAAAATATTATATTTCCAGTGAAAGGTAATACTGAAATTTCCCTTCCTCATATATTCACAAGTGAATTTCTCCTGCGAATCTCTGATTCTAGCCAGTCTTGAGTATATTAATGAGGAATAAGTAGCTGAATGCAGAGTAGGGTACAGTATTTTTATGTCTGAAAGTTAACTGGACTGTGTTGTAAATACACCTTTAAAAATATTGAAATGAAATGATTTAGCAGTAAACAGTGGAGATCCCTAATTCACAATCTCTTAAATGCATAAATTTTTACAGTGGATTTCATTGTATAATGAAATTTGATTATGGAATTCCAGTTTTCTTGACAATAATGTGATTTTTCCAATATACTGAGGAGTTTTTTTATGACTGTCCATGAAACATCAGTTTTCTATGCATGTTTCTGGAGAAATCCAATAATCTGTTTTGTGTTTCTGTTCTGCCCCAGAAGAAAAATAGAAAAAATTTGCTACTTACTTTTTCTTTGCAACAGATATCATAATTATAAATACATCATGACTCTCTGAATCATATTGAAGGTACTTTGAAAAGTTAAGGACTGCAGCACTGATCACGAAATTTATGACTATCTTACAAGTTACATTTTGTCCCAGGTAAGGATCACTTTGTAAACTACTGTTAGCTCCTAGCAGAGACTTCCTTGTCTTAGAGTATCACTGCCCATACTTCTTGTTTTGAGGGACTAAGGGTAAAAAAATATTGACTCCTGTGCTCATGAATCCAACTTCACATTTAGATGTAATGTAGAAATTAACCCCAAGACCCTGACTGAATTGGTATTACAATCTGGAGCCAGGGATGGCACTTTAATATCTGGTCCCATCTTCACAGTCCATGTATTCCTTCTGTTTCATTGCTTCCTGTCCTGAACTAGATTTTCTGACAAAGAAAGAACTGCTATGGTATGTACCATGTATTTTTCATCAAATACCTTGTGAAAGATTACTTAATTTTCAGAAATAGATTTTGTATTGGTAGTAAAAATAATATGATAGACTCCTTAAAATCAAAAAAAAATGAAAGATCACAAAAAGCTTAACAAATTGTAGTAGTAAAAATAAGTTATTGGCTCTCTACTATGCTATATTTATTATAAAATAAACTTAGAGTAACCTTCTCTGACTCAAGTGGTATAAAAGTCTACATGTTCTTCAATTTAATTTAAGTATAGTAGCTCTGTTCATACAAAAAATAATTTCTCATGACTGTGCTCAGAAGATCCTTGAACGTCATACAGATTTTTAAAATTTATTAACATTTTAAAGCAAAACTATTTTGGTACTTCAAAAATTATTTTTCCACTTTCCTTTCTCCTTTCTTTTTTCTTTTCTCTAGTTTAACATTTAATGTTCTGTTTGAGATTATATCCCTCCCTGTACTATTTTGCCTCTAAAATCTGCTCAAAGTCACCTTACGTTTTTGGAAAAAAATCACAATCAGAAGAAATCACCACATTATTTCTACTAAGAATATATTTAGATTCTAGAAATCTGAAGATGGATGATTTCATGAGTCAATTGGCTCAGCTGCTATTGGTCTTTCTTTGAGAGCAGTTGTGATTTTGCCTTTACACCCATCTAAATTTTCCTTATAAACCACTAACCTGGTTCATGTTGAGAGCAGGCAGAGCAAGACAACCCTTTAGAGACATTTGAAGGTCCTTTTCAACCATGGTGAAATACAGACACAAGATTTATCTTTGTACAAAACATTCCTATTAAAACATAAATAATTGATAAATGCTGAAAGCATGTAAGGACATTAATAGCTTGTAGATGTTGCTGTGGGCTCAGTGTCAAATTCTACATCTGATATTCTGAAACACAGAGATTGTAAGCTTGTAGCAGGGCATCTCACCCCCCACAAGAAAGTAATTGTTGCTTGTTGACCAGTGATATAACTCAAATGGGACAAGTCATCTTGTTGTGAGTTATTTTGGTGCCATTGGGTTAGCACTGTTCTGGCATCTCCCAGCTGCCACAAACATCCTACTTTTGAAGTGAGATTTGACAAAATAAACTGGATTTTTGACTGACAGCCATTTATTTTACAGCTATAAAAGCCACGACACACTTCCACAAAGTAGAAATCTTCTATAGATTTTCCTGGAAATGTGTAGAGTTCCTCCCATGAGTAGGGTGACCTGCACCACAGTTACACCCAGGGTTTCACCCAAGAATCTGTGTTCATTATTGTAATTTCAGTGGAATATTCCATTGGACTCCTAATCAATCCTATTTATTTTGCTAGTTTTAATATAGGTACTGTGACGTCATGCACTGTTTTATGTTATGCTGTAATCTACTAATAGTTCATTTTAGTTTTATACAGGTAGTAAGTAATTCTGATTAAGATCTTTCATCTGTTATCATTTCTCTGTTTAATAAATAATTCATTCTTATAAATGTATCTTATTTGCCATCATTAGAACTTGCAGGACAAAGTGGTTTAATACATCTCTATAACTTCCTTAAATTTAAACTGTTGCCAACATCTGAGGCTAAGGAATTATTCACCTTCTTTTAAACCCCTTTATAAGAAGGAGTTTTAATACACAGAGTTCTTTCTGCCCCTCAGACTTGGTGGCAGGGCTTCTTTAATAAACTTTGTCTGAAGCTCCCACTCTCCCTGCAACAAAACTTCAATTTCTGTCCTATTATACTTCATAAAATCACCTACTATTTATAAAGTGAACCCAACATATTTATTAAATGTTTCCAGAGCAGACTGATAATGTCCTTGCCATATAAGTAATTCATTTCATGCCACTTTAATTGAGAAAAGCATGATGCCAAAAATAACAAGCCATCAGACTTCATGCTTTCCTATGGGGAAGCTCTCAAAGAAATCCTATAGGGTGGGATGAAAACCTGTTCTGTGGGAATTAGGAAGCTATTAAAACCCCAAGCCTACTCACCATAGGAAACTTTCTAATGCTATTGGATCCTAAAGATGATTAGCTTTACATGAGAGCATAACAAGAGGAACCCCTCTCACCCTGAACAAATCTGGTGACCATAATTACAGAAATCAATTTTATGATGCGAATAAGGTATACATTGGGAACTTTTGGCACACTCCAAAAAGAAAAACACTCAACAGTTGAATTCAGAATATTTTTGACTGAAAAGTTACACTAAGTTCTGCCTCAGAGCAATTAAAGGCAACTGGTAGATGCATTAAGAAAACATAGAGGACTGTGTCACTATAAGGTAATCCATTTCAACAGCAGCACAAAAGTGGGCCTTGCCACTCTATGTGCCAACAGAAGATCAAGGCATTAGTGGTGATGAGGGGTTTGGTGTGGGACAAGGAACAACCCCACAAATCCTCCTCCTGTTATGAAGTGTGTTGCAGCTGTGAGACAGAGTCCTTTGAATAGGCACTACTTCAGGGTAGTTTTTTCTACCTGCACAGACCCTGTAGTGTATCAGGTTTACTGTGATGCCTAGAGGAGGCAGAATCTAGTCTTACTAAGGATGTGATTGAGCTTGGTTCCTGGTCTTTGGTTCATTCGTGGACTTCAAGTGAACTGTATATAAACCGGCAATTACTCTGTGAGGCATTTTAAAGTGGAACATGCATTTTTGTTTCACAGATCTTGGCAGTGATATACAGCTGTGATATATATATAGCCACATGAGCTAAAAACACAGATGTACAATTATATCAAAGCTATGAAAAAAGCTTAGACCAAACTTTTTTACTTTTTGTTTTGTTTTGTTGTTTTGTTTTTTGTTTAGGTTAGCTTAAAACAATAGGCTGAAATAAATACTTGGTCTTTTCTCTTCAGGAGTTATCAGGTTCCTCTGGATACATCTTATTGAAATTTCATCTAACTCAAGTCCTATTAAAACTTAAATTTAGTTTTGCAAGTTTATTGTTATCTCAGGGCTTGGGCAACCATCAATGTATTTGGAAGTCCAAATAGCCTGAGGTGAAAGACTAGGTTGCTATTCTTGCTCTAATGGTTCATTAAGGCTATGTTCAAAGAGTGGGACCTGCTTCCTGGCTCCCATTAAGAATGTCTTGGATAGCTGGTGCTGCCTTATGCTGGGAAAATGTCTTGCAGCAAGTACCACAAGGTGCAAGTATTCTGTAGGACCAGTCAAGATGGTTAGGCTGGAGAGCAGGGATAACAGTTCACACTCCCCAGAGTGAAGTCCTGCTCTCACACATTAATTATACTGGGGGACAAAAATGAAAAAAAAAAAACAAAAAAAAAACTATACTAGGGGACAGAAATTAAATAAATTAAATTGTTTTATCTGTAGCTCTATCCTGTATGTAGAAGAGGAAGTGTTAGCATAGAATGAATATTCCTGTTTAACAAGATAAATCTGGTCATTTTAATGAACCCTTCTACAGAGACAAACTAAGATATGAGATAAGTCCTGTTTGTTCATTATGCTAATTAGAAAAGAGCACCTCTGGCCTTGTGAAAACAAAACTGATTAAAGCAAGTGCAGTAAGTCAATTTGGAGTTGTGAAGTACAAATCGTACGAAGCACACACTGGACATTAAGTCAAAGCTGAATAGTCTTTTTAACAAAAAGTGAATTTGGCTTTGGGCTTGCCTGTGACTTTTCCTGACTCCTATGTATTAAATACATATGGGGTATGGAAATTCAAGAAGTGGGAATTCACTGAACAAGCACCAAAAAAAAAAAAATAAAATAAAAAAAAAAAAAAAATCTCTGCTTAATTAAAGCAAGCAGAGTAGAAAACCTTCCTCCACAAAAGAAGCCTTTTAACTGGTTTATTATCTTTGCAGGTATTTTTTTCTACTTAAACTAAGTAGATTCCACTTGGATGGGGATGGAGAAAGCAAGTTTTATTCAAATTATCTGAGCATGACTATTATCTTGGTTTGAAAGACAGGTGTCTGCCAAGGAAGGTGGGAACCTCCCTTGGAATGGAGAATGTGACCCCCTTCCCTCCAAATTATTATAACTTTGAAATTAAGGGGCTTTCAGGCAATACAGGAAAAGGAATAACAGTTCTTTATTAGTATGTATAACAAGGCAAATGAACCGCAACAACAGCAGCCACAACAAACAGACCCAGAGACCCAGTATCAGCCTTCTCTGGGCTGCAGGCCCTTTCCCCTTGGTGCAGTTCTCCGGTCACAGCCCCAGGGGCGCTGGTGGCTCCCGCCCGGGCAGGGCAGGTGTGGTGACTCCCCTGCAGCTGCAGGGGATGCTGTGGTGTGGGTCCGGCTTTCTCTCTCTGCATGTGGACAACAGCGGGCGCATCAGGCGGAAGGGATGAAAAAGGGGCTTCCTTTACAAACTCCCAGGCGCACTTGATCCTGGTGCCCCTCTGGATAGCGAAAGGAGCTGTAGCAGGGACCTCAAAAGCAATAAGTTGAAATGGCAGAGGCAAGCAAAATCCAGAGTAATAAACGAGATGTATCAGAAACTCTGTAGCTGTAGCTGGAGCCATGGGGCATCCCAGCAGGCAGGGGGTGCAGGGCTATGGTGTAGCGAAAAACCCAAAGCAGTATCAGAGAAACAGCAGGTCTGGGCAGCGGCAGCCCAGCTCCCGAACACAGGTGGGAGAACTCCCTGGAAGCCTGGAAGGGGCTTGGGGCTCAGGGATCCCGGGGTTTTCCTCTGAGGCACCCACTTGGATGGTGAGGATTCTTAGTTTGGTGAGGTAGGATGTTAATGAAGTCCCAGTACAATGGCTGCTCTTACAAGCAGAGCTCCGCTCACAGAGGAAGGCATCAGGAGATGGAACCCTGCAGTGGTGGTGAATTCTCCCCACGGTGATTACAGCCTGTCTCCCCCTCCGACGCTGACAAGCAAGAGAGAGAGCAAGGAGCTGCGCCCAGCCGCTTCCCCCAGCCCAAATCTCACATTATCTCTGTCCCTCTAAAAGAAAACCCTCCAGGTAAAGACAGAATAGCCAGCTGCACCCTTCCCCTAAACCGTGGCAACTTCTTTTGTCTTTCTTAAGTACTGGTTGTTATTGTTTCTTGATAACGTATGGGAGAGAAATAAACAAAAGGAAAAATCCTAACCCCCAACAAACATCTTTAAGGAAACCAATTTTTCTTTTTGCAGAGTTTTGCCAGTTCCATGGCATTGTGAATTTCTGGGAATTTCCTTTTCTTTTATTTCAGTTTTAAATTCTGAAGATGCAAGGGGTTTTTGGGAAGGAAATTAAAGCAATCTAGTGGACTTCTGATAAGAAATTTCCAATATGTTTAAGAGAGAAGTGGTGGATAGTGAACATCTTTTAGTTTGCAGGTTAATAGAACTGGTTGTCTACAGCAGGAATTATTTTACAATACCTGTGAGTTTTGCATTCTACCTCTGAAATACTGATTTTTTATTAGATGAATTATGATGTATTGCATGAAAATACAGAAACACATGATGCACCACAAGATGACAGAGCTATCTTCCTCAAGCTGGGAATATAGACCCATGTGTTGAACAACAAAATTGTTGCTGTAATTGTAGCTATATCAATATCAGCTCTTTCAAAGTGACTTTGGTCAGCACCAGGCAGTGTTGGAATAAGTCCATCTACATCTTGATTCAGTTTGAGGATAGAGCTTAGCTCAGGAAAATAACATTACATTTATATCCCCATCAGGCTGTGGACATGAGTAAAAAAATCACACTGATTTTGTCAGTTTTGCCAACACTATTTTATTCAGTTGACTACGGAGTTTTGTTGATCTTCCTGTAGTACCTTGCAGGGATTAAGTAAGTTCTCTTTTTCCTTTTTGAAATGTGTAAGACTAGCAATTAAGTTCCCAGATCAACAATTCTACACAAAAATTTGCAAGGAACATAATTTCTTTCATTTAAGATTCCCAGAATATATGGATATATAAAGCTGATAAAGGTTTCGTAGTGTCTTTGATCTTTTGTCGCTCATGGCTTCCTTCAGCACCTTCCCAGATAGCAGGCTGCCCAAAGCCAGCGCGACCCCAGTGTCCTGGACTGCCCTTGGTTGGGGGGTGGTGACGCCAGGAGGGCTCAAGTATGGCCCCACTGGTGGGAAGCTGGGATTGGCATGGGGGATAATGTGAAAGAATCCAGGGAAAACCGAAGTGAAGAGAGGGACTCTCCGTGTGAGCGTTCTATGCCTTTATTGAGCACAGAGGCAGCCCAGGGACAGAGAGCCCCGAGCAGCCTCTGACATGGGTTTTAAAGGGATATAACTATCCAATCAGATGAGGGTTCAGGGGAAGAGTTAGGGAGGGTCCAGGTTTACAGGTCCAATCAGGGGGAAACAGGGGAGGAGAGAGGGAGGAGTCAAGGGGGGAGAACAAATCATCAACCGAATAACGAAGAACTTACTAGAACAGGGGGAAGGTGCATAAATTGAATGGCAACAGGGGAACCAATAACAGAACTGGGGGGTAGGTTTAACAAAACTAGGGCTAAACCATTGTCGTCTTCATCTTGGGAGTTTCTCCGATCTTGGGAGCTCTCCACCAGAACTCCTTTTCATCGGTGGTGCATTCCGGGGCCTGAAGGCCTTTATTATCAACGCGCACCACCGCCACAATCTTTAACCAGAATTTGCAAAAATTCAGTGGAAGCAGACAATTTCTCCCTCCAATGAGACAGTAATTTTCAGTACTGAACCATATTTAAGTTGAAAACAGAGATATCAATGATACTATCACTACATATTTATGTCCACTATGTGTACATCCACTTTCAGAATTGTGGTCATAGAAAGAGATCTTAGACATATTACATCCAGTACAATGTTTTTTCCATTGGTTATTCACTAAGTGAAGTTTCATAGGCAGTTTTAACTTTATTCAAGAACAACAAAACCTACAAAAGAAAAAAAAAACCCAAAACAACAACAACAACAACAAAAACCCCTAAAACCAAAACAAACAAGCAAACAAAAATACCAAAAAAACCAACCAACCAAAAGCACCAAAAAACCCCACCAAAAAAACCCCCCCAAAAATAAAAGAAAACCACCCTCAAAACACCCATCTTCACATAAGCAGTAATTCAATATATAATTACCCTGTCTTTAGTGATTATCACATCAGCAGCTCCAGTGCAGTAAAATGGTTGGAAAAAGAGAAGTTTAATTCTGACTTAAATTCTGACTCTGTATCTAGAAATCCCAAGGAAGAAAAAGAGGCTGTTTTGTCGATCCATTAGGCTGGCATAGAGGCAGAACCTCAAAAGCACTTTTCTTCAAGAAAAGAGATAAGGATTGGTAAAATGGACTGATGACCTAACATGGGAGTAATGAGAATTTACTTTTCTTAAGACTGTATCAATGAGATTGTAATCTAGTACCTAAATTTAATTTTGAATTTCTTAAAAATATTTTTAAAATAACGATGAGGAATTGCTCATGGAAAAATGAAGATTGGTTTCCACCTTCCCTTTTTTACATAACAGAAAATGTAGAGGGAGCTATTCAAAGAGTGATTATTCTAAGTAAAAGTCAATGAATTTGTTGACTCACGATAAAATTGTTTCCATATTTTCATTGCTACATCAATGCTGTTTTGACTTGTGGACATTTGCTGGTGACAAGTATGTACAAATATATGCAGCTGACGTCTCCCAATACACAGAATTGATACCATATTAAACATGGTATTTTATCAATGTTAACAATGTTAAAACATTCAAGAATATGTCTGACAAAAATTTCTGTTAAAATCAAAACTTCTTTAAAGTTAAGGTTGATTGCATATGTACATAAATTTCAGAAGTAGTCTGAGAGTAATGTGGGGTTTTGATTATTTGACCTTCCTGATGTAAGTAATGCTTGAAAAGAGCAGCCGGTTGATGAAGATGGAAAAATCTTTCCAGTACTATTCAATTTAAAGAAGTGTAATATACTATCACAGCTTTTCCTGTATAAGAAGGATGAATGAAAGTTGAAAATGTCAATTGGACATGAGAGAGAATTTTATTTTTTTTTAATTTGGCTTTATTCCCCCACACATCCAAAAAAACCCCAAAACCAAAAAAACCCCACCTAACAAAAACCCCAAAACCACACCCATTAGAAAATGCACTTAAAATATTTTGCCTTCAGGTCCAGAGAGCAGCCATAGACATATGCTTATTAAAAATGAAGGACTAGCATCACTTTGAATAGGACATTTTATATAACAATCCACTTAACCTTGGTTGCATTCTAGACTGTTGATATACCCGATGTATTTAAGTAAAACCTATTTCTAGGTCTATCATAAGAAAAATTTTTTAAACAGCATATTGTTTTGTGACAGATAACCATTGCTATTTTTAGTAGTATTCACCAGTAGATCTGTGAAAAATTCAATGAACAGTGAATTTGGTAAAAAAATATTTTCTTGGGGAGTTAAAGATTTGCAAATAATTTGGGCAAAATAAAAAGCAGACCATGTAAAACTCTGCGCTATATAATTTGAACATTTCTAAACAAAGTATGTTCCATTTTGGAAATGCTGATATATTTCCTCTTGAAATTTTAAAGCAGAACTTTCAGTTTTACATATCTTCATTACATTTCATTACATATAAAAATAACATAATTTAAATAAGATAATGTTAAAATCTTGGCATGTCATTAGGTTAAAAGAAACACATTAAGATTATTTGAAACAACATATATTTATTTTCAATTTAAACCCAGACATCAATAGCTTTTCATGTACTGACTCCATTTCTTCCCTGTTCCTTATATTTAAATAAGAAAATGTTAACTACTTCAAAAATCCTAATCATGGACAAACTCACCATCCATTGCACTCCAGAAACAAATAAAACAATAAAAACAATGCCACTGACTGTGCAAAAGGTAAAAAACAGAGAGTACAATCAGAGTAAAGAACTGAGTTCATGATTGGAGATGTTTTTTATTAGATTATGAATAATGTATAAGTTGGAATTCATAAGGACCTGTCATCAAAAAACTGGGAAAACTGTGCAATAACATCCTGAGGGAACTCAACAACCTCCATAGCAGAAGGAGAGAAGTTGACCTGTTATGTTTCTTCCAGTAACCAGTTACCAATAATTTCACTTCTCATCAGATTAAAATAAAAAGTCTTTTCTTATAGCAGGAAGGGAAATGCCAGCGCAGTGCAGAAAGAGCTGCCTGTACCAGAAAGTGTTTTGAGCAAGTGGAAATACAGTGATGGCTGGGGGAGTACATGAAGACCCTGAAGAGCACATGTGCATGCTGCGGACAGGACCTGCAAACAGCCAGTGCGGAGGACAAGCAAACACTTCTGGCAAGAGGGGGAAAAAATAACAGTTATGAAACAATGGGCTGAGAATGCAGCACAAAGGCAAAGTCTTGGACTAGTCTAGAAAGTCATTACTTGAACAGCTGCATAAACTCACAGGAAGACTATATGTGAGAGGACCATACAGCAAATACTGAATAAAATTTGTAACCCAGAAAAAAAAGGGCAGTAATTTTCCTTTAACCTTTTGAAACCCTGAGAGAGCAGAATTTCCTCCGTGTGATGTTCATGAGACCCATGACAGAAAAGGGCCAAAAAATCCAGAAGAAAAAAAAGTTTGTCCTGAAAATTAATATTTCTAATAAAAAGTAAAGTTGCTGCTAGAAGTTTCTTTGAATTCAATTTGGGAAAATATTGAGTGATAAAATATGAAAAAATTCTCCTGTGTGTGTAATTTACATTTTGCTCCATACCATTAGTGGTATGACATCCAGCTGAGAGCCAGTGTCACTTTGTCACAGTTATTTGGCTTATTTAATTCAGGGGCATAGACAAGTATGTGCAGATGGAATATTTGAGATTTTATTTTGTTTGTTCTGGGGTTTGGGGGGAACAGGGTTGGGTCTGCTTGGTTTTGACTGAAGTTTTCAAAGAAGAAAAAGAAAAATCCAATCACTAGAAATTTCTTCATATATTTATTGAATGCCTTACTACTTTAATAAGTTGCATGCAGATACTGTCATATTATTAAATGGAAGATAAGCAAGGTTTACTGCTGGATTGAGGTGTTCTGGTTGGGCTTGGATACATTTTTTTGCTCTTCACTCTACATTCAGATTGCTCAGGATTTCACTCTTTTTAATAAAAGAAAAAGTGAGGCCCTTATTTTTGTGAAATGAAACATTGTCAGATGAAATGAATGTGAACTTAATGTAAACTCATGCAGAAATTTGCAGATGGATTTATTCACTGGAGTGTGAGCAGCCTCACAGTTTTTTGGAGTGTCAGTTGTGAAGCTGGATGATGATTTTTTGAACATTCCATTCTACTTCCTGGATGCAATGTGGAGACAAAATTACAGAGGAAAGAACAGAACAACACTAAGAAAAGCAGCAGATGTCAGAAAAAAACAATAGAAGACAGAGAAAGAAACAGAAACCAAACTGTAATTGGATTGACTCATAGAATATGCTGAGTTAAATGAAAAACACCCAGAAAAATCATTGAATCCAACTTCTGGCCCTGCACGGCACCATCCCCAAGAGTCACACCATATGCCTGAGAGTATTGTCCAAATAATTCTTGAACTCTGTCAGGCTTGGTTCTGTGACCACTGCTCTGGGGATCTTGTTCCAGTGCCCAAACAACCTCTGGGTGAAAACTGTTTTCTACTCTCCAACCTAAACATCCCCTAACACGACTTCAGGCTGTTCCAGGCTGTTTCCGCAGGTCCTATCACTGGTCACCACAGAGAAGAGATCAGTGTCTTCTCCCTCTCTTCTCCTCACAAGGAAGTTGCAGACTGAGATGAGGTCTCTCCTCAGTCTCCTCCAGGCTGAACAGACCAAGTGCCCTCAGCCTCTCCTCATACGGCTTCCCCTTCAGACCCTTCATCATCCTCATGGCCCTCCTTTGAACACTCTCAAATAGCTTATTGTCTTTATTGTGGAATCTAAAACTGTGCCCAGCCGTTTACGTGAGGCCACCCCACTCCAGTGCAGAGCAGGACAATCCCCTCCCTTGCCCGGCCGGCAATGCTGGGCCTGATGCTCTCCCAGACAGAGTTGGCCCTCCAGGCTTCCAGGGCACTGTGAATCTGCTCAGGAGAAAGTTATGCAATATTGAACACACACAGAAGCCAATTTCTGTAACTCTATATAGTATTCAGCCCTTTCCTCAAAATATGTTTGATGTCCTTGGGTACAATGAAGTTGAAGGAAATTTAGAAAACTCCAGGAGGCACTTTCAGCTACCCTGACTTCAGTGAATTTGTTCTGATGTCTTTAGTAGCATGTCAATAAGCCAGGGCCTTGGTCAGACAAGTGAAAATGGCATTTTCATCTTTACTGTATCTTTCCTAGGTGTAGGGCTGAGCCTCTCTCCTGCCACATCCTTTGAAATCTGCCCTTTTGGAGAAGCCAGCGAGGTCTAGCTGTTGTCCACTGTAGCTTTGACTTTCTTTGCTTTGCCAGCACAGCAGAGGCAAAGAATCATTGTCTATCACTCTAGTGTTTTAGTAAACAGTCAAGGTTTTCTGTTGTAAAGGTAAATCGGACAGAACATATTGTGAGTCACTGCAGAAGTTTACTCTGCTTGCTGACTATGCGCTCTATGTTAGTATTTGTATTGACAATACTAAGTGGTATTTCAGCTGTTTTCAGTTTTGCTGAAACTAACTATTTTAGTATGCATCAGTTTATGTGCTATCCTACTACAGGTAAAAGAAACTAAAAGAGGAGCTTGGTCTCTGTGTTTATGATCGGCAGTGGAGGGTCTATCATATACTGAGAGTGGCAATAAGCAAATATTCTGCTAGCAACAGGACAAAAAAAGTATGAAAATCTCTCTACTCAAAATGCTCTTACCCAACTTCTGCTTCTACACTGCAGTACTCCTAATTTAATTTTTTCAATGTTTAATTCAAAGTTGCATAAGTGGCTTTTCAAACTTGACATTAGGAAACATGTCTTTATTAAGAGGATGCTCAAACACTGGAATTATTCTTTTTTTATTAGAGAGATTTAGAAATCCTGTGTACAGAAATAATGTTTTCAAAATACCTATTTAAAACTTTGTTCCTGAGGCTTAATATATCTGTTAATAATATTTTTAATTAATATTTAAAAGCTTTTGCTTAAGCTGTTTAGTTAGACAAGCTCCTAGGCTTCACACATATGGCAAGCAATATGTTTCCCAATCTTGATTCAGAAATGAAATAAATTGTCCAGTGAGTAATACCTATTTGTAATTAAGCTTGATATGAAGTGGTAATGTGTGTATATCCACATACATAGGAATACAAGCTGTTAAAATTGCAGCCTTTCAGACCTCTTGCTAATTGTTGATTGTTTGATTTACTATAGTGTGTATGAGAACCTCCAAAATGCCAAATACTGCTAATTCAGTTTGACCATGGCATGAGGTATTTTTCTCTGCTCACAGGACAAGTTACAGCAATACAATAAAATGACCAACCTCTTACAAGAACAGCTCAAGAAATATCTGAGCAACTTTAACAGAAAGTGGAAACAAGTCAGCATCATTTTCACTGAAAGATTTTGAATTTAATATCTCTACAGGAATGTTGAGGGTTCATATATGTATCAGATTTTGATCATTGTGACTATACCCTAATGTGAGGGAGTTCCTATAAAATTCACATGGATCTCTCAGGTATTTAACCATATACAAAGGATTTTCTTAAAATGACACTTGATTCAGAATTCAGACTGTATTTTTTAATCTTCTGCAAAGATATGCCCTTTATCTTGAATCATATACCTGAAGACAAGGACATACACATTTTTTTCTCATTTGTCTAATTATATGTTAAGAAAATAGTGTACATATATGCTTGTATCTACTGACTGACTATTTTCAAAATTGCAAGTGAAACAATAAATTGTGCTGGAATAAAAGAAGATAGCAAAATAATATGAAGCATGTTCCATCTCATCTTAAAGTTTTGACACTAAAAGAAATTATTCTGAAAAATACATAGTTGCTAACATCAACACTCCTACATTGATGAAGTCATAGGGAAAGACCAAAAGACAAAATAATTGAGCAATTTCCATTTTCCTAAGAAATCTGATTGTGTTTCCTTTCCTGATTGCTTACAAAACACAAACAAAAGGAAGACGTGACTGATATAGGAGATTCTTCTTTAAGAGCCCATCGCAGATCACAAGATAGCTGGAATGAACCACAATCAGGCTGAAATTAGTAATGGTCTTCAAACAATTTACTCTCTTTCTCTAAGAGAATCACACAGCAGGAGAGATGAATTGCTGAGAGCCTTGGAGAACTGTCTGTCAAAAAACTCCAAAATGGTGGCTACTTCTGACAATTAGCTTGATTTACTTACAAATTAAAGCTCTGTAAATTGGTGGATAACTACTGTGAAGCTGAAAATACTCACGGTGACCCGGTTTTTCTCTTTCTTTAACATGGCTCAGGTTAAGAGAAGTTTTCACCTTTCAAGGTCTAATTGAAGAGCATGCAATTAAAAATGTAATAAATAAATTAAACATATGAAGGAGGAGTACAGATTTTGCGGTATTTAAGGCCTTCGTTCACAAATTATTTGGCTTAAAAGTATTTTAAATGACTGCATGAGAAGTTACAACAAGCTATACCTATTTTATTCCAAGTTGCTCTAGTAAAGATGAAGAAAATTCTCTTGTAAGAAAGCATGGAGTGAAACATGCAAAAATTCTCCAGAACACACAGAAGTCTTACCCTTTTCAGGCTTGTGCAAGGCCCATATGTGCAGGCATGATAACTAGCACAACAGTGGTCCTTGAGTTAATATATGAACAAACAAAATACAATTGGTTGAATGCCATTATGCTATTTTTAATTATATTGATCTTATATCTATTATTCAGTTAAATACATTAAATCCCTCTTATTAGTTTCACAATTAAACCAGAAAGAAGATATGTCATCATTCCTTCTAGATTTAATTCTGAATTAGAACTCCTTTGTAATGTATACTTTAAAAATATTAAAAGTTTGTGCATTTCATTTAAAGAAAACAATTCACATAATTTAATTTATATATTTTGCATAAATTTACCTATTTCTCAATTAATGAACCAGTCAATATCCTTCCAATATATGTGGATGACCATTTTTATCAATGCAGAAGATGTTAAGAGGATATTAATTGTGAGAATATTCCTGGAAATTTTTAAGAACGCACCTCCTATTAAGTTATTTTTCACAACATTTTCTCTAAGTGTGGTCTCTGAGATAATATTCAAAGTGAACTCTGAAGCCAGGTTCCTGTCTACTTGTTTACAAATCTAAAATACATTCAGTATGAACACTAAAATTCTTCAGATGGATCTAACATATTGTAATAACTTTCTTTTGGAATTTAAATATATATCTATCTATTTTAATATATTATATATTACATATATATATACCACATTTTAGATAGTATTTTATTATAAATCCATCTCTTGCCCATACATTCTAGTTTTATTGAAAGCCTTGGCTTATTAAGATAATTTCATGACGACATGAATTTGAAAGATAACAAAGCAGAAGTGAATATTCAGCCAATCACATATGCTCTAATGATCTCTATGTAGCAAATCAGAGATTAAATTTGAAACACAGAAAATGAAGAAAATTTTTTATAAAACAAAATAACAGTAATGAGTGGAAACACAGTATTGACTAATTTCTACATTAAATGTTTCATTAAAAATGAAAGACAAAATCCTCCTACTTAAAGTATTATGCATTGATACATTAACTCCTCAAAAGCAAAGACATTGGAAAAAACCCCTCAGAAATATTGGAATGCTTTGCAAATACAAATTACTTCTGATTTTAATGAACTCTAACTTGTGTAGTAGTATCCAAAGCATTGCATTTGCATCAGACATTGGCTCCCATTAACATTTGATTAAAATCATTAGAAAGTCTTGGGTTCTAAGGCAGATCGTGTAGTTCTAGCTCCCCTTGAACACTTGCAAAGATCGGGCATCCACCATTTCTCTGGGCAACCTGTGTCAGTGCCTCACCACCCTCATCCTACAGAAGTGTCTGGCTGTGTTGATTTAAAGAAATGTTTCAATCACTCTCAAGGACAGGGAATTTACAGAAAATTATAACTCCTTCCATATTTTTCCTGTAGTTCACTGTCTCTTATAAGGTAGATTCAACTCTTTCCACTTCCTTTCCTTCATGTTTCCTTCACAGAAACTTTTTCTTTCAAAATGATTTGAGGCACTGCATGGCAATGAAATGAAGGAGAGGGGGAAAGGTAGGTGTGAGCTAAGTGTATAAATCAGTAGTGCACACAGATTGATCACCTGTATCTGGTTAATTCTTGAACTATAACTCTTATTCAGCCTGTCACCTGGTCAATTTTGTCTCCGGAGCAATGATTTCATAGAACAATTAAGAGCAGCTTTGCAGATCAGCTAGTAGAAGGAATTCTGTGGCTAAACTAGAGAAAGATTTAGAAAATATCTAGGAAATCTAGGAAAGACTTGTGGTTAAAAACTGGCACACTGGCTTACAGGTTGGTGTTGACAGAAGAGCAGAGCAGACAAGGATGATATTCTAAAGAGCATAATGACAATGTGAAAAAAAGTAAAGCACAAGAGCACAAAGATTTAATTTCCCGCAGTTGACAATATAGTGGAGTAAACCAAAGAAATTATCCAATCCGATCAGTGGAATAGGCAAGGTAGATGACGTTGACAACTGTTAATTAAATAGGTGTTCCATTAAAAAAGAAAGGATCTGATGTGGGCTTTACTGAGCTGGTTGATGAGCTTGAATGAATTTTGCGCAGTGTAAGGTATAAATGAAAATGTAAGTAGTTTTGAATGAATAATTTTAGAATGTACATCAATTCCATTAGCATACATAAAATGTCACACACTAAATTGAAGATATTTAAAACTGCTTTTTTGAATTAAAATTTATGTATTTGGTATCATATGACTCACACAGTTATTTTAGAACATATGTTCCTTTATTACAAATCAGCATTCTCTTCTCTCAAAGGTTCCAATGTAAATGAATCCAATACCACCAGGACCATTTAATATACAGAAAAAGCATAGTTTAAGTATTTGTGCAATAGAAATTTACATATTTGAAAGATTAT
>VYZT01054128.1:0-14694 GCA_013400735.1 Pomatostomus ruficeps
AAGGAAGGAAGGAAGGAAGGTTCTATTTTTCCTGCTTTAATTAGGTTTTGCGAACCTAGTCACTTTATGATACATTAATCCTGAAAAATCCCTCATGTTATTCCTGAAGGTATTGTCTAGTACAGTACTTCAAATGTATGCTTTGGTGCATGCTGATGATCACTCGTGAAATAATTTGCCCACATTGTCTCCTTACTAGTACACCATCTCAGTTTCAGTCTGTTGCATTTGTTTAAGAATTAATTCCTCTCCCATACAGATTTTTGTTTTTCCCTTTCAAGGGTTAGCTAGCTCCCTTCAGCCTTGTCTCAAAGACAGAAAAAAAAAAAACTGGGAAAAAAGGCCGGTAAGATGCTGTGAGGGACTGTGCTGGCTATGTTTGAAAACATGAAATCAAAAAGTTACAAAGGAACACAAAGGGCTGAAGTGGCAGAAAATGAAACTCCCTGTCTAGGAGATCCCTTTTTGTTTGCTAAGAAATATATAGATATAGATATAGATATAGGTATAGATATAGATTAGATATAGATATAGATATAGATATAGATATAGATATAGATATAGATATAGATATAGATATAGATATAGATATNTAGATGCTTATGGCTTACTGGCTCTTAGTAATTTCTTTGCAGTGATCTGAATCCTTTGGTAGTTTCTGATACAGTTTTTGACTGTTACTATTGTCCTTCATGGACAGTCAAAAATTGCAAGGTATTCCTAACATAATTTGTAATCCACTGGTGTATTTTTATACTTGTGAAATTTACTTACAGCCAATAATTTATGTAAATGTCTTTACTATTTTTTCCACAGCTTTTCTGAAGTCTGTTTGCTATGTTTTAACATATTTTTAAACTATAATCTAATCATAATGAATATTTCTCGAGCTTAAAAGTGAAAAAGCTGACTTCAAACAAAGATTTTTAATTTTAAAGCAAGAAAACCGTACTGTTGCCATAAATTATTCTAGTGAATTAAAATGACTATGATGTCACAAAATGAGAAGCTTTTACATTTGATAATGGCCTTGAGGAGCAGAATGCTCAAAGCAGAAATCACGGACCATGTATGACAATTGATTTCTCTCTTGTTCCTCTGCTTCTCACATTTTTTTCTGAGTTCTTAGGCCTTCACTGATAAGTGAACTTCACCAACACTATGCCCAGACTTTTAGGCAAAACAGTGAGTTAATTTCCTAAAAAATTACACAAAGGCCTGCTCTTGACACAGTTCCAGTGTTACAGCAAAATTGCACCAGTAAAGCCAGTATAAACCAATGACGAGTCATTAGGTTAAAGTCTGGCACAGGTAAGATGATTACCACAACTGTATTCTTGTTGCAATGGTGAACTGATGAATTATGAGGTGAAAACCAAACAAGGTAAAATTAATTAATGCCAAAAACCTCATCATAACACCTGCTCAGACCTCTGCTATATAAGGCAGCCATATATGCATTCCAGATATGTCTATATTACCTACGCAGGCTCTGGTTATGGTGCAGCACTGACCCACGTTCCACAGGGAGTGGGAAGAACAGAGATCAAAATGCCTCTACAAAGGCAAGAGACTCACCAGCTGTCACAAGCATGCATACATGTGACACAATGAGGTGAAATTGTCAAGTTTGAAAGCAAGTCACCTTTTCCTCCTTCTCTCTCTCTTCTCCTTTACCCCCCATTTTTTGGGAAAAGAGTCTTTCTATTCTTACATTTAGTCAGTTCTATACTACTGAGTGGTGTTCAGGGAAAGAACGAAAAAACTACTGCAACCAAAACCACATCTGATCAGTTGTGCCTCTAGGGATACTGTCCTTCCTAATCTCTGTGGGTGAGCAGATGAAGCCGCAGGGAAACATTATTTTCTTACAGTTCAGCAAAAGAAAATGAATAAACAATATGCAAATTCACAACTTTTTGCTTTAAAAGAATAATCCTGGTGAGCTAATGCAAATACTTCTATGATCATGGAATTTCTCCCAGAAATGATATCAAACTATAATATTTAGCGGAAAAAAACTGGTCTCATCCAAAACACACTGAGAAATGGTTAGTCTACCATTTTCCTTGGAAACTGTTCAAATGCTCTGACAGCCAGGAAATTACTTCTAATTTCAAGGCTGATTTTGTCTAACATCAACTTCTAACTATTAGATCTTGTTATATTTTGATCAGCAAAATTGAAAAGCATTCCATTATCTGATTTTTTTTTCTGTGTATAGGCAGATTTCCATAGGGATTCAGAAACATTTCACACGACTTCTTGATCAAATGAACTATTAAGGTTTTTTTCAGCTACGCGTAATTTTTTGAGTACTACTTTGAAAAGTCTTCATTATTTCAACACTCTTCTCCACATATGAACTCTGGAAGGAGACATAGCAATCTTTAGCAGTTGGTTCGTCCGTGTAATGTGGAAATGGAAACCTCAATTTTCCTCTGCTCTGTGTTATTCTTCTTTTTATGAATATAGTAACATTTTGGCCACAAACAATAATCTGAGAACTTATTCTTAAACAATTATCTGTACTTGAATTTCAGTAGCATTAGTCTCTTACCTTTGTTTCCTTGTCCCTTTGGTAGCATACAAACAGATTGGTGATCTTTTAATGAAGAAATTTGAATCACTCCATGACTCTCTAATTTAATATACATATATATATATACATATATGACTATATAATATAACATAATTTCTAGTCTGTATGCCATCTGCAAACTTCTCCAGGATATTTTTGATATCCTTATCCTAACAGCTGATGAAGAAGCTAAGTAGGGCCAAATAAAGAATTAGTGTCTAAAAATCCTACTTTAATAAATTTATTAATTTCTATATGTCATATTCAAATTTATCAGTGATCCTGTTTCTAGTCCAGTCATGTTGTGAGTTCCACCTATGTATGTCTTTTAATCAAAATTCATATCAAAAGCTCTGAGGAAATCCCTGTGTCTTTAATCATAACTATCATCACTTCTAGCTAGTCCCTAAAAACACCATGGAATTTGTTTAAGAAGATGAAATTCCAAAAAAACCTCTGATGTCCAGAGCAAACTGATCTTACATTTTGAATCTGAAATTAAACACCCTATTAGATATTCAGCTTTGAGCTTACACTAAATGATTTATAACTTCCCAGTTATTTCTCACTAGCTTTTTAAAGCATAGGAGTTGAGTAAGCAGTCTTCAGCTTTTGTTCAGTATTGTCATCAGTTTTACGGAAGTACTCACCTCATTTCCTTTAGACTGTAGGTTATTAAAAAATAGGAAAACAAACAAACAGGCAACTTGGTTTTTTTTCTAGTGGTACCCATTGTCTAGTTTGAAAATTTTGCTCTGTACATGAAGAGAAATGCAAAGAGTATAGATGCCTCAGCTGGGGGTATGGTGTGTCTAATTCTCAGTAGACAGATTAAAAGGACATACGAAATCAGTATGGTTTACTGTTCAAAGTCATCTGGGATGTAGTATTATGTGCCAGACCAGCTGGAAAACAAACAGTTTCATTGGAATACTGAAAAAAAGGTGTTAAAATGAGATTTATTGTTACATACAATGAAAATTAATGCTTGGTTCCTGAGGTGCTGAAATTCAAAGAAACAAACTGTAGCTTCATTTCCATTTTTATAGCTATAGCTATTAAAGATTTTATGTGTGTTTGTTGTTTAACAGTGGCATTAAGCACTTAGTACAGTTCCAAAACACATATGGCATGTAGTGGCATTTGAGATATCCTAAGCTTACAGCTGGCCCTCAGAAGGGCGTGATTATCCCATAAGCCCTTAGTCATGTCTGCCAGCAGCATGTAGTATATCCATTCGTTACCATTTCATTACAATTTCAGACCTTTCGGTCTGGAATTTAGTACTTAGCACTGCCTTCATAGTTCACCACAGGATTACTGAAAGGCAATGTGATTGAAACGCACTCTGCTCACAACAGCCATGAATATACCTCTCACATATTGTTCAGTTATTTTTATGACTGTTGGAATGAGCAGCACTTACTGAGTTAAGGCTAATATAAAGTTCATACTGAAATCTTGATATTTCCATGGATAATGCCTTAGCCAGGAATGCTCTGACATTGAATAAGCCCTCATTGGTTTAATGCTTTTTCTGTCATTAAAGTCCTGCCTGTTATTCCTCCGTTTCCTTCTCTTTTTTACTCTCCTCTTTTGTTTTGATTTTGTTCTTTCTTTCCATCGCTCCCTCTCTCCTTCTTCTTTGTATACATTAAAAACTCACCCATTGCTCAGTTAACTGTAGGGACACAACAGGCCACAGTTAGCTAACATTGTCTTGGTTTTCGAGAAGGACAAGAAGCAGGACCACAGAAGATACAGGCCTGTAAGTCTCACTTCAGTGCCTGCTAAAATAATGGAAATGGTCATTCTGGGAGGTATTGAAAAACACCTGGAGGACAAGGCAGCCATTGGCACCCAGCACAGCTTCACGAGAGGAAAGTTCTGCTTGTTGAATCTGATTTACTTCTATTATAGGGTAACCCACCTACTTGGTCTTGGAAAGTATGTAGATGTAATCTTTGTATACTTCAGCAAAGCTTTTGATACTCTCATACAGAGTCCTTCTGGAACAAAATATCTAGCACACAGCTGGATATTCACCTTACATGATGTGTGAGCAAACTGGTTCACAGATTGGGCGCAAAGAGTTGTACGGAATGGGGTGACATCAGGCTGACAGCTGTCACTAGTGGGGTTCTGAAAGATTCCATGCTCAGCCCAGTTCTCTTCAGCATCTTCATTAATGCCTTGGACACAGGACTCAAAGGAATACCAAGCAAATATGCCAACAACACTGAAGTGGGAGGAGCTGTTGACTTCCTTGAGGGTAGAGAGGCCCTGCAGAGAAACCCCATCAAATCAGAGGACTGGGCAATCACCAAGCATATGAAGTTTAACAAAGGCAAGTGCCAGTTTCTGCACCTGAGATGGAGAAACCCTGGTTGTGTGTGTACAGACTGGGGAAGGAGAGCCTGGAGAGCAGAGCTGCAGAAGCAGTCTGGAGGTCCTGATCAATGACAAGTTGAAAAGGGTCAGCAGTGCCCTGACAGCCAGGAGGGCCAACCGTGTTCTGGGGGGCATCAGGCCCAGCAGCGCCAGCCAGGCAAGGAAGGGGATTGTCCCGCTCTGCTCTGCACTGGGACGGCCTCACCTCAAGTGCTGGGGGCAGTTTTGGGTGCCACAGTATAAGGATATAAAGCTATTACAGAGTGTCCAAAGGAGGGCCACAAGGATGGTGAAGGGCCTTGCGGGGAAGCTGTGTGAGGAGTGGCTGACGTCACTTGGTCTGTTCAGACTGGAGGAGACTGAGGGGAGACCTCATTGTGGTCTTCAACATCCTCATGAGGGAAAGCTATGGGGTAGGAACTGAGCTGTTCATTTTTGTGACCAGTGATAGGACTCAAGGAAATGGCATGACGTTGAGTTGAGGGAGGTTTGAGTTGGATATCAGGAAAAGGCTTTTCACACAGAGGATGTTTGAGCACTGGAACAGGCTCCCCAGGGAAGTGGTCACAGCACCAAACCTGACAGAGTCCAAGAAGGGTTTGGACAATGCTCTCAGGCACATGGTGTGACTCTTGGGATTTCCTGTGCAGGGTTAGGAGTTGGATTCTATAGTCCTGATGGCTCCCTTTCAAATCAGCATATTCTATGATTCTGTGATTCTATAACCTCACATATCAGAAAGCAATACAGACTGTCTCAAAGGAATATTTGATCTTTCTGTCCTCAGAATAAAACCAATCTGTACAATCACTTCTGTTTCTTCACTCTTGCGAAGAATGTGTACATTGCATATAGAAAAAGCAAGCATAGTTTTGGTGAAGATATGCTGTGCTCAGCAAAACAAGTAGCCTAATGAGAATGAAAGTCAGAAGTACCTCATCTTTTTATAGGTAAGAACTGCAGATACACAGGAGTCACCTTACCTTGAAGGACAGCTCGTACTTGTGAAATGGGCACTATTCATACTAATAATCTATATATATTAAAAGCTTTGCACTTGAGTGTGTGCCAGTAAGTGCTTAGGTTTTAGTTGAGCCACTATGTTTCTTCAGTCTTCTCATCTCTAGTAAGGATCCCTTCCCAAAGCAATATTTATCTCCCCACAGACATATGTGGAATACTAATTTATTTTCATTTTACAACAACAACAAAGCAACTAATGATAAGAAAGGTTTTATTGTGTATTTATGGCAAATATGTCAAATAAACCGGACAATAACAGAAGCAATGGAAAAGTAAAGTACTTCAGAACTGGCCAGTAGAAGAGATTTGGGACATATGCTGAGTATGATAAATAGCTCTGCTGCTAGACCCAGAGCACTGGATGAATTGCTCTTACTTTTAAAGCCTGGAGCCAGAGCAGGTTGCAAAAAATTACTACTAAATTATTGAGCTGGTAATTAGTTCTTACTGAGATTTTTGCTGTTCTAGAATGGGTTTTATCTTACTCTGTGTTCTGGGAATTAGCTTATGAGATTGCACTTCACACAAACTCATCAAATCATCCCTTTAAAATATTGCAAGAAATCTTGAGATGGATTAATTTCTACTTATAAGCTGTTTGAAAATTAGGCATAGGGAAGAAACTGGACTCTTAGTTTCATTCTGTTATCAAACAGAGGGATGAGTGATACATTTTCTTCTGCCTGTAGAATAATAGCATGGCTTTTCCTCTGGAAACATCTTTATCTGTCCTCATTGTCTAGGATTGAACTTGAACCAAATTTGAACTTTCAGATTGTTGCATTGGGTAAAATTAATTCCATTCATTAATCACTGCAGTTGTTTGAACTAATTAAAAATAGATTCAGTAGTTCTGTGCCACTAGTGATCACAATATATTAACTACAGAGGAGGATGTAGTCTTGGAACATAGTCACAGGATGAAAAAGATTTTAGAACCAGTGAATCCAATACACTTTTTCTCTCTTCATCTTGTAGAGTATATAGCTATTTTTGAAAACAAACTTGTAAAAGATGTGAACCAGTTTTAAAAGTCAAATTCTTTGCAATAAGAAAGGAAAATAGTAATTTAAAGATAGCTTATGGGATTGCATATGATTTTTTCTGTAAAAGTTATAATTTTTCCTATGTAGCAAACCAGATTAAATTACTGAGAACCACAATTTCTTTGAGAGAACATCTAGATAATTACTGGTACTTGAAATTATTCTATCAAAGGAGGTACTCTAATGTTATAGCCAATAAGTAAACTCATACGAAAGAATAGCACAGCATGAGACAAGCATTCATCTACTTCTATAAGTCATGATGCTACTGTGCCAATCATTCTCTGTGGCACCAGCCTGAAAGATGAATAGCAGAAACTAGTAAACTACTACTTAAATTCATAAACAATTAATTATAGTCTTTCATTATTATTAATGTCAGGGTAAAGTTATACAATGGTATGTAAAAAAATAATGTAATAATCAAGAGTGGCTTGCATTGATACCTGTCTGTTCTCTCAGCACTTATAGGCCAATTTATTTAAATATTTTCAGACCTGATTCTCTTCCACCAAAGAGGAATGTGTTTCTATATATGATAAGGTATAGTTTATAGGCAGATCTGGTGCTTGACAATGTGGTAGGAGTTGCCAAGTACCTGTCTAGACATATTTTTATAGTGAGTGATATAGGAACAGTTGAAATGGTCTGATGTAGTTAATCTGATTTAAAAAGTTCCTAAATTGTATAGTGTCCAGTGCTAAAAAAATTAGTTGGCCCAAAAGATTCTATGAATCAAGAGGGTGACTGAAATATCTTGAAACCAAAGTTATGTTAGCTTTCCATTTTGAGATCTCAAGTTCTTCTGTTGAATTATACATTTTTGGTATTGATGGACTCATAACACCAAATGTTAAACTAGGCAGTAAAAAAGCTAATGTAGATCATTCATAGGTATGAAAGGCATAGATATGAAAGCATGAAATGAGAAATACTGAAGTACAGGAAAGGCAATATTGTTGCTGCATGTTTTGCAATACTTTGGCCACCTGTGGATTTTAAAATGAGCATTTCTTTTCAAAGAAAAGGTAAAATAAAAAATTCACTGCCTATATTGTATTGGTAAAACTACTTACTAAAATTACCCCTGAGATATGAGAACTATGTAAGCATATAATCATAGAATACTAGGTTAGAGGGCACTTCAAGGATCATCTGCTCCAACTGTTCTTGGCAAAAGCACTGTCTAGACAAGGTGGCCCAGCACTCTGTACAGCTGGATCTTAAAAGAGTCCAATGCTGGGAAAAGCACCACTTCCCTTGAGAGATTATTTCAGTGTCTGGTTATTCTCATTGCAAAAATTTTCCTCTTGTGTCCAATTGGTATTTCCCCAGGAGGAACTAGTGCACATTAGTCCTCATCCTTCATGTGAAAAGAAGGTCCATTGTAAAAAAGAAGTCTTCATCTTCTCTGTAGCCACCCTTTCCATACAGGAACATGGTGATAAGGTCTTCCCTAATATTTCTCTTCTTCAGGCCAAACAAGCCCAGCTCTCAGCCTTCCCTTGGATGGCAGGTTTACCAATTCTTTTATCATCTTGGTGGCTCTTCTTTGGACCCTCTTCAGCCTGTCCACAAAATGCATAGTAGTTACAGGAGTTACCATTGTAACTCAGTTCTTTGAAATTGAGGATACATGATGTTATGTGTGGACAGCTTCAGTCAATCATCCATGTTTCTATTTGGGCAAAAATCAGATGTAGAATTACTGGCGTGTATGGAAATATGGATGCTTCCCTGTCTTAGGCTTGACACCTTTAGAGGGAAATTACTTAGCTTACCTTACTTAGGACTGTATACTTTTCCCGTCTCCAAGTAGTTTCGTCCAGCCCGGAAGCACGCTGCTTTGCAGAAGCAGTCTGTATGCATAGGGGGAACACTCTCAAGATTTGTACAATGTCAGTAATTCAGAATAGACAAGAATGTCTGCTGCATTGTCTTGGAGAATGCAAGATAGCAAAGTGTTTACAGCAAATAGAGAAATTAGCCAAGAAATTTTGCTCATGTGTCCAGAGTACTCTTAATTTGCAGGTGGACATTGGAAAGAAGAAAAGACTGACAGCTGTGAGTTGCAGAGATAGAAGCACTTGGATGCACTTTGCAGTTTTTACAGATACTTAGAAATTGAACACATATCTGACCTTTCTATCTCAAGTGTCATAAATAGCCTCAAGACTATGTTTTTGCATGAGAAAGTCTAGGAACTTGTCGTATACCATGGTCTACGGTTTGCTGGGGAAAAACTCATGTAATTTATAGAAAAATATTACTTTAGCCTTTAGCTATGCTAAAGAGAATCATCCAGTACAAGAGGAATCCATTGCTAACTTTATTGTACCATAAAAACGATTCCTTTATTCAGCTATGATTTATAATACTGGACTAATTTTATTTCAAGATAGTTGATTATTAAGACATAGCTGAAGATGCGTTTTATTGGTCTAGGAAAAATATTACATCATAAATCATGAATTCATCTATGCCAAAACAAAAATGCTGGATTATTAAAAAAGACATGCACACATCCATTTTAAAAAATTAATACTTCAAGGGCAATACCCAAGCTGTTTTCTTGGTGTTAAATAGACTAGTGAAAGAGGTTGACCAATACCTATTTTTGTGTAGAACAAATGCATGGTTTCAAGCCAAGGAAGTGCCTTTAGGACAAACTGAGACAGTTGCTGCTGATTCCAAGGTCAAGATGTGGCTCAGTAAACCATTTATCAGAATGAGTGTTGAGCAGGGGACTTAGTTCTGTAAGCAGGAGCTGGATGCCTGTCTGAAATATATCTGAAACGTCATCTTGTGGAAGTAACTGCCTTAAATCAGGTACACAGACTCCAGTAAGATGCAGAGAGAATATCTGATACTTATGAAAGGAATCGTCAAAAAAAATTGAGTGAGGAATTGCATAAACTAGCTGAGAGACCAAAAAAAGGAAAGATTTAGATTAGATTCCTAAAGTAGGGGACCACGAATAATTCCTATTTTTCTTCTTCCATTAACTTTTCTATACTTGTGTGTTCTTCAGTTCTTATATATATCACTCTCTCTGTTTCTTCCTGAGTATATATGTACATACAAGCACATATGCATAACACACACATGTGTGCACATTTACAGACGTTTTAAAAAATGTCTTTTATAAAGCTCGTATTGGTATTCTCCTTTGTTTGGCTCTTTCCTAGTGTAACCGTTCATATTCTCTCATCAAAAGAAAGTTAACAATACTTACTTTTCTCTGTGAAGATAATTTTTCGTTGAATTTTTCATTGTTGTTATTTCTTCCTAACATCACCAGTCTTGAAGAAATTGCTACAAGTTTGGAATAATGTACTGTCTTGAAGCCTTTTTGTTATAACTAGGATTCTTTGCCAGTGAGCTACTTGCACTAAACACCAATCTTTTGGATGTTAGTCTAATGCTAGATGAACTCCAGTCGCAGTTTTGTTGCAATGGTGAGCAAATGACACCGTTTATGAAACACTGCCCTCTTGTGCCTCAGTAAAATGAGATTGCAAAGAGAAATTTGTGTGGATTTTCTTCTTTCTCTCTCTCTCTTTTTTTTTTTTTATTTGATTTGGTTTTGATTTTGTTCTGTAGTTACAAGTAAATAATATGATCACATATTCAGCTCACATTTTTCTGGCATAGAGGAGCTTGCTTCTTCCTTTGACAATTTCATCTCTTTTTTTGTAGGTAAAAGAACAAGAGATGTCTGCTGGTAATTTTTTTACTAGTGGATGAGTAGGAGAAGAAAAATAAATTCTCAGAACAGAAGTGGAAAGATGCAAAATTATACAGCTGGGAGATGTGCATGCAACTACAAATAAAATAAATATATGCAAATACGCTAAAATAAAGAGAACACAAAAGGGAAAATAATGTGATTTCTCAAAAAAACCCAACTTGGTATTTTATTAAGTGGTGAGCAGTGTCCCAGTAGCACATTAAAACCATATAAATGCATCTGTTGGATAACTAAATTAATAAATAATTCCATTAAGATGAAAATAATAATTACCATTTATATATAAACCCTAAGTTTTCTTTCTGAGTTTAATAAGAAGGTGGCTTCAAAGCTGAAAACAAGAGAGACACTTGTGCTTCCTCCCTTGGAGGAGATCCACCACATTCCAAACTTTCTTCCAACGTACCTTCATTTCAGACCTTACTAAGAGCCAGGACCGAAGTGTTAGCAAAGATTGACACTTCTTCAGGACCAAAACTTTCATGAAGGCTTTGTAAGGTCATCTTTATGCTGTGTCTGGTCTGTATTTAGAAGACTTCAGGATGTCTATCCAAGTCTTACAATCAGCCTGCTGGTAACAAAACCACTTGTAAATTAGATGAACTCATTAAACTTAAAAGGTGATGCTTCGGTATTGATAGTGTTGGGAAAAGCCTCAGATCAAAAAAACCTCCTGGAACCAAACTCGTACAGGGCTGTTACTGCTGCTGCCCTTGGGGTGACTCATACAGTCAGATATGAGGACAGAAAAGAATATAAAACAGAAAGGGAATCAATAGAATTTTTCTAGTTTTCAAAAGCTCATGTGATCAATTTGCAGCCATAGCTGTTCTTCACAGGTTAGTTTGTCACACATGGATAATGAAATTAAAAACTGAAGAAAAAGTTCTCAACATTTACAAGGCAGTTAGATAAGATATAATTGCTTACTGCATACTAAATGTGCAACACTTATTTTTTCCATTGCAATCACTGTGTCATCTGTGTTTCATCACAGCATGTTTCCTTGTGCTACCCCTCACAAAGCAAAGAGCTTCCAATAAATACTTCATTGCTGTATTAAACTGAAACTCATGATCCTGCCTGGGATCAGAGCTTTTCACATGATACGCCTAATCTTGAATTTGAGAATTGTCCATTGGAAATCCAGCAGTTAAAGCAATGCAGTACTTTCTGTGGCAATTGTGAACTTCTATCTCCGTTCTCAGACCTATTCAGAAACAATCTGCCTAAAACTTATTCCATATTTTTTGTAATCTTGGGGCTCCAACATGAGCTTTCCATATCACTGAGAATATCATCCCCTTCCTTGGGTTATGTTTGGCCATTATTCCAAACACAGTTTTTCAGTGCCTTGTACATCTGAAATTCTACCTCGTCTAAACCTAAAGAGGAGGTGGAGAAACACTGGACTGGAGCCTGTGCTTAAACTTTCTCACTATTGACAAGAAGAAGAAAAAAACTAATAATTTTTCAATAATATTGTGTCTAACTCAAGGGAAGTAGTGAAATCTGAGTACAAACTCTGTCAAAAGATGAAGGCAACACTAAGTGTCAGATAAAAGTTCCTCCTGGAAGTAAAAATCCAACAAAATGTCATGTGCATTTGAAGCTGCCATAAACTTCTTCAAATACAATCTTCAGAATTACCATGAGCCATCAAATTAAAAAAACTTACTTAAATTTTTCATTTAAAGCCAATTATGGCAAATTAACAGCAATCAAGAAAAACACATCTGAGTGTTTTTTGATTACTGAAAGTCAAAATGTCCCATAACAACAATACACAAGGAAATTCTAAGACTACATCCGATTCTGGAAATTTCACAAAATATCTGTATGTTTTTAAAGGTAAAAGCTTAACAACATTTCTGATCCAAGAATCACAGTACAATGGTGTAAATAATATATATTATTTTTAGTAAAGTTCACGTGGAGAAGAATCGTGGAGACAAGGATTATGAATGGAATTGATTATCAGTTCCGTCTTCCAAGAAGCTAGGGAAATGCTCCTTTGCTTGGCATAGCTATCATACCATTGGATAGACCTGCAATGCTCATGTTTTTATGATAGATCTGTGCTCATCTGTGCAAGTAGCTGTCAAGGAAGAAGGAACAAAAAGTCTGTGTTTCTATCAGATCTCTCAGTCAAATAATACAGATGCTAGCAAAACTGTGGATGGAACATTTCCACAATCAACAGATACATAAGGCAAAATACTAGAGAGTTGTACTTTCTCCAAAAGCATCTGGACTGTTTGAAAAGTTGATGGCAGCATGAATTTACAGTGTGGGGTTATGAGGATTCTAATCACTTCCGGGAATGATTGAAGGGAATGGGGCTTCTCAACTGCATCACCCTACAACAGAAACCTGCTAGTCAAAGTCTCTGACCCAGGGATCTGGCCCTATCGTGTACAATTCCACATCAGGACACTCAAATAGTCCTGCATCATAAGGGTGTCCCTCTGCTTTTGAGCTAAACACCCTGTATGACATATATGTGCCCCACTTTAGAACTACAAATTCAATTCAAGCATGCTTAATTCTGGGAGGCACAAAAATTGGAAAAAGATGATACCTAAGATACAGAAAGACTCCTCATATATTTTAAATAAAAAGAGCAAGTTTCAATTTCATTGATGAAAAGTCTCTACTGTTGACTGCTGTTTCATCCTGTATCCTAAAATCAATTTGTTATAAGGGTTCTCCACAGACTTACAAATAAAATCAATGCTTTATTAACCAAGTCTTTCTTACCAAATTATCTCGATAATGACATTCTTGAGTGACTGAGTAACAAGACTTCCCAAGTGAGTCACAAGCTTCAGACCCACACAATGTGGTAGCCATAGGCAAATAGGCAGTAGAAAGAGAATAGGGGAGTGTGTACACAGAGACACACCACTTAATTTATTTTTGTTCTCCAGCTGTTAACAGAGCATTTCAATCTCATGCCAAGTATCTGTTTTACCTGTGGCATGAAACAAAAGTTATGTGTGTGTCACGCTACCTTAGTAATTTCCAGATATTCACATATATCTGATACCTTATATTATAAGACACTAAAGGCTTTTACTGTAAGTCAAAAGCATTTTGAGTTTCTTCAGACTGAGAAAAAAAATTAGAATCACTACTTGAACTTTGTGTAAGAGGTGAAGCATCTCCTCAGGTACAAAGTGACTTGTTACTAAAGATCGAGGAAAAGAATTTTGAATGAGTAGGAGTACTACTTCTGTTATTTGTTTTCCTGGAGAAACTTGCTCCACTATTACACACACTGGTACACTAGCTTGAGCCACTATTTTCAGGTACATTGCCTTTTTAGAATAATCATTGCCTCAAATCCTTCCTATCTAAACTGAGACGTTTATATTCAATGAGCTCTTCCTTCTCTTGTTCATGGTCTTGAAGAAAACGGCTGAGTTTTAGAAAAACTCAGCATTTCTTCAGAAAAAGTATTGAGCTTCTCTTTCCTACTTCAAACTTACTATATTTGAAGAAGGCTTGTAAAGAGGCTAGGCTTACAGTCATTATAATGTTGTTTTGAGATTTTGGTTTGAGAGCTCTGGGGCATTCATTGCTTCCTTAATAGAGACTAGACATATGCTATTATAAGAAAAGAAGAGGAATGCAAGATATGTCTTCTCATAATATGTGTTTCCTAACACCTGGAGGAAACCGTCCTCCTTTCAGAGAAAAAAATCATTTTTTCCCTTTAGATTACTAAAAAACCTAGGAAGGGAGGTGCAAGGACTAGCTACTGATACTCCCCAGATTCATTCACTATAAAGTTGCAGGGTATTATATATCCTAGATCATTATCTAAACATTGATGCTATATAAATTCTATTTTGTATCAGATGAGTAATATGAGAAAACTTATTACTTTGAGTTAATTG
>VYZT01054131.1:0-16489 GCA_013400735.1 Pomatostomus ruficeps
ATTATAATATATATATTATAATACATTATTATAATAAACCCGTGCCAGAGCGTGGGTGGCCCTCTTTCGTCCCGTGAGCCCTTCGGTGATGGAATAAATCTACCCGGAATTCTAAACAAAAGAGCTCTCCTAATTCTGAACTTCTGGTAACGCCTGAGCTGTCCCAGCTTGGGTGTGAGTGTGGCTTTGGTGCCTTCCACCGGCACGGGTGTGAGAGTTCCGCCTGCTCCTGTGCCAGGCAGCACGGCCGAAGCCGTCTCTTATCAGAGGCGCTTTTGGAAATAACGCGGCGACCGCTGTCCACCCCACGCACTCGACAAGGTTACATCCCCTCGGTCAGGGAGGAGCAGAATCCCGTGTTTCCACCCAGCTGCTTGGCTGGAACACCTGGAAGGTGTTGGTGGAAGAGGCAGCCGGGGTTTTGCTCCCAGCTGAGGTGACCCTGTGGTGTCAGTGAGCAGAACCTGCTGGTGTCCCACTGTCCTTTGTTCCCACTGGTCACCAGCAGGTCCCAAATCCTTGGGGAGCATCACTGTTGTGGGCCCGAGAGGCAGATTGGTGCCTGGGGGCAGTAACTGCTCCACAAGAATCGTTTTGGGGCTGGATTTGGAACCACACCTTCCTCTCCCAGCTCAGAGGTGCCCACGGTGTCTCCCGGGATCCTCTTCCCTCCCTGCTCGCTCTGGGAGCTGCAGCCACCTCCAGGGCTGATTCATGGAGAGCTGGGAGCGCTCACTTGGAGATCTGTCCCAGCGTGTGCCGAGCAGAGCGAGAGAGAAGCGGCTTTTTGGCTCTTCCTGTGATTTTCCCTCCAGGACCCCCCCGGGAACAGAGCAGTTGCTTTCCAGGCTTTATATAATGGCAAGTGATTAGAAACATCTAGGGAGAAAGGGAAAAAAATTGCAAAGGAATTGTCACTTGAGGGGGAAAAAACACCAAACCCACCTTCTTCCACATCCTCGTGTTTATTCCATGGGGGTGGAAGTGCTTGGGACTCGGGGGCTCTTTTCCCATCCAGTCCCTGAGCAGCTGGCAGAGGAATATTCCCTCCTTTGCAGCGTGTGGCTGCTGCCAGAGCTGCTCAGCAGGGTCCCTGGGGATCAGCTGTGGAAATGTGGGAGATCAGAGGCAGAATCGGTTAAACAGCAGCTACTGGGCATCGAGCAAGAGCTGCACAACCCTTTTATTTCTGCAAGTGAGACCGGAATACTGAGGAGACGCTCCCCAGCTGGGTGCCAGCAGCGTGTATCGCTCTCCTTCTCTGCTTTTTCTGCCATGGGAGGGGATTGCTTTCAGCCTTCCCTGCTTTTTCTGCCACAGGAGAGGATTGTTTTCAGCCTTGCCAGCCTTTTCCTGGGAGAAAAGGGGCTCCGTGAGGCCGTGGAATGGGATCCCCCTTGTGCTGCGGGCAGTCGGACAGGTCATGGCAGTGTTGGTGTCTGTGCCCAGAGCTGGGCTGGGACTGGGGACAGCTCTCCAGCTCCTTCCCACAGACTGTCCTGGTCCTGAGCTGGCACCTTTGGGATCCCTGGTTTTGGGATCTCTGGTTTTGGGATCCCTGCCCCATGCGGGAGCCTCCTCCAGGCAGGTGCTGCTGTTGGCAGCCAGGTTCCTCTTCCCTGCGTGGGACAGGGAGGAGATCCCAGCTTTGGAGGATCCGTGTGTGCACCTGGACATGGAGAGGAGGGAGTTACAGCCCCCTGGAGTTCTCACCTTGCTTTGCTGTGAGCAGAGACAATCTGGGCCTTATCCCATCACCCCCTCAGGTGTCCCTGTGGAAGCTCCAGTGGTGACAGGATCCCCCCGTACCCTCCTCTCTTCTCCTGCCGGGATCCCAGCCCTCCACAGCTCTCTCTGTTGCAGGTTTGGTGCTAGGTGCCCCTGAGGCCTGCAGCCAGTCCCCATCCTCGCAGCCCGGCCGTGGCCTCCTGCCCTGCACGGCCCCGCAGCCGCCCCCGCAGCCGCCCCCGCAGGCCCCCGGCCTTCCCCCAGCCCAGCAGCAGCCGGCCATGAGCAGCCCCATGATGTCCCAGGTGAGTCGCACGGGGCACAGGGGCAGGGGGGAGCAGGGCCAGGGGACACCCGGGGGGCTCTGGGCTCTCAGCTGGGGTTTGGGGTCCCCACGCTCGCTGTGCTGTGCTCGTGGCAGAGCAGGAGAAGGTTGGGCTCTGCTGTGCCTGAGCGGTTCCATGGGATATCCAACCTTCCTGGCTCCCTGCGATCTGCTCGGACCGGCAGCTCCCCTGGAAAAGGGTCCTTGGAGGAGTAGCAAACTGGAACCAGTTCCACTCAGGACCATCCTGAGGGATTGTTGGATTTGAGCTCCCTGGGACTGGTGGGAAGGGCTGGGGCAGGGCACAGCTGGAGCAATGCCAGGAGTGTTCCCCAGACCTGGAACAATGCCAGGAGTGTTCTCCAGACCTGGAATGACACCAGGTGTGTTCTCCAGCAGACCTGGAGCAGGTGTGTTCTCCAGACCTGGAGCAACACCAGGTGTGTTCCCCAGACCTGGNCGACACCAGGTGTGTTCTCCAGATGTGGAACAACACCAGGAGTGTTCCCCAGGCCTGGAACAACACCAGGTGTGTTCCCCAGACCTGGGGCAGGTGTGTTCTCCAGACCATCCCTCCCTGCGTTAAAGCCTCCTGGGCTGTTTCCAGGGATGGAGCCCTCCAGGATCACCCAGCGGTGACATTCCCGTGTGCCTGTCCTGCTCCTGTGACAGCCCAGCCCTGTCCTGCAGCAGGAGTGGGGATGGGGTGGGAACCATCCCAGGGCGGGATTTGGGGAGCAAATTCCTGTGGGGTGGATGGTGGCGTGGGGGTGACAGCACCTTCCTGTCCCACCTGCTGGCGCTGGCCCTCAGCCCGCCCGGGGGCTCCGTAGGGATCCTCTGGCATCCCCTGGTGTCTCCGACAGCAAAGAGCTGCTGGAGTTACACCAGAGGGGCTCCAGGTGCAACAGGGCACGGAGGTTGCTGGAGAACCAGACCAGGGCTCCCTTTCCCATGGAAAGGTGGGCCAGGTGTCATTCCGAGGTCCCTTCCAACCTGGGCTGTTCTGTGATTCTTGGTTTTTTCGCTAGACTGAAATGAGGAGAGAAGAACCTCCTTGAAAATCTTTTACTGCAGGTAACAGGAGCAGCTCCCTGCTGGCTGTTCCCAGCTGTAGGAGAGGGGGAGCTGGTACTTCTGGGGCCCTGGAGTGGCTCTGGGGTTGTGGATCTGTTTGTGGAGGATTCTGGGACGCAAAGGATGAGCTGTGTCCCTGGGGTGTCTGTCTGGGGCTGGAAATGCAGAGTTCCCGGGTGGGACCTCGTGCAGGATCTCTTGGTCGTGCTGAGGTTTCAGTTTGTATCTTCTGCTGTCGCATCCAAGGGTTTCGGTCCTGGAAAAACTGATTGCAGGTGTTTGACTGTTGGTGAAGGGTCTGGAAATGCACCATCCCCATGTTTGTGTCCCTTCCAAGTCACCAAAGGTCAAATCAAAGGATCAAACCCCCTGTCCAGCGCTGACCGTCACAGGGCCAGCACGATCTGTGGGGTTTGAGTGAGGGGCTGTCACAAATCAGCTGCTCCAGGTGACAGAGTGGGGGTCCTGTGGAAGGCGAGCATGCAGGGAAGGCATTCCTGACGGGAATGCCCAAGGAACGCTGCAGGGAATGCCGGAAACGGGAGAGACACCAGGGTTTTGCTGGGACGTGGCTCTCCTGCTGCTGCTGGCCCTGGTGAGCTCGTGTCACTCCTCCTGCCGGGCAGGAGCTGCTCTGGAGCAGGTCCCTCCTCCCCAGCTCCGCAGAGCCTCCAGCTGGGCTGTGTCTGATGGGATGGATGCTGCCCTGGAATGGTCTCTGTGCTTCCCAACCCCCTGCAACGCCCCTCTGTGTTTGCAGTTGGCTCACTTGACTAACCTTGTTGTTCCTTCTTTCTCTCCTTCCTTTTCCTTCCTTTTCCTTCCTTTTCCTTCCTTTTCCTTCCTTTTCCTTCATTTTCCTTCATTTTCCTTCCTTCCTTCCTTCCTTCCTTCCTTTTCCTTCTCCCTCCTTTCCCCCGGATCTCTCTCCGTTCCCTTCTCCGCTGGTCGTAGCCGGTCCCGGCGCTGCAGCCCGTTCCGTACTCTCCAAGCTCCTGCCCCCAAGTCCTCTTGCCAGTCTCTCCACCCCAGCAGTACAACCTGGTATAGACCCCAGTTCCTCTTCTGCGCTGTCTGTTGTGCTCTGTGCTGTGTTTGTGTTGTGTGAGCTTGTGCTGATCAGGTATGTCCCGGACGCCGACCCCCTGGGGCTGGGATTCACGGAGCTCTGCGCCGCAGCGGGGTCCCCGAGGCCACGGGACCGCCACTGCCGGAGTGGTGGTCTTGGAAAGAGCCTGGGAAGAGCAGCTTCCGAGCCCAGAGCTGCCCAGCAATGCTTGTGCTCGGTGCTGGGCTCTGAGGGCTCGGCCAAGCCCCTGTGCTGTCTCCACCGGGATCTCTCGGGAACGGTGTTGCCCCGTGGGACGTGGAGTCACCCCCACCTGCGTGGGACCCCGCGTGTCCCCAGTGTCCGCTGAGCGTTTGGCCGCCCCAGCTCGCATGTCCCCCTGTGCTGCTCGGGGTCCGTGGCTCACGTGTGGGGGCCGTTTTGGGGGAGCTTCTGACGGAGCAGGGAGAGGGGTCTGCATTTACCGGCAGAGCTGTGTCCTGCGTGTCCCACGTGCCGCCCTCCTCCATCCTGCCCCTTGTCCCACTGCAGGCCGACGAGCTCAGCAGCCCCTTCGGGCAGATCAGCCTCAGCCGTCAGGGCTCGACGGAAGCCCCGGATCCTTCCTCGGCGATGTTCCAGTCATCCCTCATCTCCCAGCACCCTCAGCAGACAGGATTCATCATGGCAACCCCTGGGCAGCCCATTCCCACCTCCAGCTACTCGGCCTCGGGGCACACGGCCCCCACTCAGCAGGTGCTGCAGCCCCAGGGCTACATTCAGCCTCCCCAGCAAGTAAGGACACGAGGGGACGTCCCCAGAGCTGGCAGGCCGGGGGCTGCTGGGGAGCGGGTCCCTCTTTTTCTGCTGCTATTTGGGATGGATCCCTCCATGGGGGTCCAGGCTCCGGGTCTCACACTCCCCTGCTAGGCACAGGATGATCCCCCGTGTCCCTCTGAGCCCACGAGGCTCCAACCTGGGACCCCCCGGGCCACTCCTGGCTCTCAGTGGTGGGGGAGGGACAGTGGCCGGACTCAGGGCTGACACCTCTAAGCTCTCTTTGGGGTCCTGCAGGGCTTTATGACCTCTGGGATTGTCCCCTGAGCTGTGAGGAGAGTTGTGCCTACTGTGCTCTTGCACTACTGTGCTGGGAAAGGCTTGGAGGAGGAGGCTGGGAGGCGCGGGAAGGGGCCGCGGTTCCCCGAGGAGCCATCAGCTGGCCAGAGCCAAAGCCCTGGGTGGTTCCCTTCGGCAGAAGCCAGGCCAGGTGAGAGAGAAAACTGGTCCTGGGGGATCAGCTTTCTTGGTCCTGCTCCCTGCTGCGTTCTCACCGCTGTGTTTTTCTTGCCCCCTCGATAGATTCAGGTTTCTTACTACCCCCCCGGGCAGTACCCGAACTCCAGCCAGCAATACCGACCCCTCAGTCACCCAGTGGCCTACAGCTCCCAGCGCCCGCAGCAGCTCCCCCAGCAGTCCCAGCAGCCAGGTAAGGGGCTGGGAAGGGGGAAAGGGGGCAGCTTTCCCTTTCCTGCTGCTTTTGTTGGCTCCAAAGGTCTCCCATGCTCTGTCTGGGGCCAGGTCGCTCTTTCCCACCTACCTCTCTTTGCTGGAGCTGCCTCTGGGCTGGGAAGCTGGGGAGCTTCTCTCTGCAGAAGCTGTCGAGTCCTTCTCCTCCCTCTCAGCTTGCTGGCGGAGGATGAGGTGGATTTAAGCCCCACTGAGGGGCTGCCAGGGCGATTTAAAGCCAGGAGCTTCCCCTGGGTGTGTTTCCATCTGCTCTAAGGGAAGCCCTTTCCCCTCTCTTCAGCAGGAGGTGGGGGCAGAGCAGGGTTTGATTCCCTAAATCCTAAATCTGGGGCTGTTTCCTGCATCCAGCTGGGCAGCTGCTCCATTGAAACCCTGTTCTGGCAGGTTTACAGCCAATGATGTCCAACCAGCAGCAAACGTACCAAGGTGTGATGGGCGTGCAGCAGGCGCAGCCCCCCGGGCTCCTCAACAGCCAGAGGAACAACATGGGGGGCCAGATGCAGAGCGTGATGGGGGTGCAGCAGGCGCAGCCCCCCGGGCTCCTCAGCAGCCAGAGGAGTGGGATGGGGAGCCAGATGCAAGGTCTGATGGTCCAGTACACGCCGCTGCCTTCGTACCAGGTGGGCATCAGCTGCTCCCCGGCGTGGGGCGCTGGGAGGGGCCCCGGCTGTGCAGGATGTGCCCCGTTCCTGTGCCCGAGGGCATCGGCTGCTCCCCAGTGTGGGGCGCTGGGAGGGGGCCCCGGCTGTGCAGGATGTGCCCCGTTCCTGTGCCCGAGGGCATCGGCTGCTCCCCGGCGTGGGGCGCTGGGAGGGGGCCCCGGCTGTGCAGGATGTGCCCCATTCCTGTGCCCGAGGGCATCGGCTGCTCCCCAGTGTGGGGCATGGGGAGGGGGCCCTGGCCGTGCAGGACGTGCCCCGTTCCTGTGCCCGAGGGCATCGGCTGCTCCCTGGTGTGGGGTGCTGGGAGGGGGCCCCGGCCGTGCAGGATGTGCCCCATTCCTGTGCCCGAGGGCATCGGCTGCTCCCCAGTGTGGGGCATGGGGAGGGGGCCCCCGGCTGTGCACATTCCTGTGCCCAAGGGATGGAGCCAGAGGTGGGGATTTACTCCCAGGCTATGCCTGCCAGCCTGGGGAGGGCACATCCATGTGGGAATCTGTGGGACACCTGTGGGAATCTCTGGGATACCTGTGGGAATCTGTGGGACACCTGTGGGAATCTGGGGGAGCAGGAGGACTGAGAGAATCTCTGGGAGGGGCTGCCTGTGCCTAGGTGGGGTTGCTCTGGGCTGGAAGAAGGAAACCCCTGGAATCTCCTGACCCTGCTGGTGTCTCCTCGGGCCGGTTCCCCCTGCTCTGTCACCTGTTACCTGCTGCTCTCCTGCCTGCCCAGGTTCCCATGGCCAGCGAGTCCCAGAACGTGGTCCAGCAGCCCTTCCAGCAGCCAGTGCTTGTGCCAGCCAGCCAGTCTGTGCAGGGGGGGCTCCAGGCCGGAGGGGTCCCCATCTACTACAGCGTCATCCCCACTGCCCAGCAGAACGGCACCAGGTGAAGCTGCTGCGGCTCCAGCCTGCCTGGGGGAGGAAGGGGTGCTGTGCCCACCGCGGGGGTTTTGGGGGTGTCCTGTCAAGGCCAGGAGTCAGCCTTGATGATCCTTGTGGGTCCCTCCCGACTCGGGAGATTCCAGGATTCTGTTTGGTGATTCCTTGATTTGATTCCTCCTGTGGCTGGAGGTGGGTGGGTGCCACAGGATCTGCTCCTCCCTGAGCTTGTCCATTCCTGGCTCCCTCAGTCAGGGCTTCCTGGCCACCAGCGTGTCAAACTCCTGTGTACCCAGCCCTCTCCAGAGGCTCCTGTGTGTTCAGCCATCCCAGCAGAGAGGGAGCTGGGAGTTACCTGCGGCTCCTCCTCCCCGTCCCCGTCCTCACCTGAACCCCCTCTCTGCTCCACAGCCCATCCGTGGGGTTCCTGCAGCCTCCTGGCTCCGAGCAGTACCAGATGCCGCAGTCCCCGGCGCCCTGCAGCCCCCCCCAGATGCAGCAGCAGTATTCAGGTACGAGAGGCCACGGGCAGGGCTGGCACCGACCCCGCAGGTGGGATCAGAGTTTGGATCGCGGGTTGCAGAGCTGCTGCTGCACAGCCGAGTCTGGCAACTTCCGTGCAAGGGGGTTCCTTAGTCTGGGAATCCCACAGGGAATGATCAGGATGTGGCTCCAGGGTGACGCTGGCTTGTGCCTGGCAACTCCCTGCCATGGTGGGCAGGGGGGTGGAGGGAGCTGGGTGGGCTCTGGATTGGTGAGAGCAGGAGGAGGGGATGGGGAGCCTCGGGATTCCTGCTCCCTGTTACAGCCTGGTGAGCTGGTGCAGAAGCTGGGCTGGGATGGTGGTCTGGGCCTGGGGAGCTGCAGGGTCTGAGCCGGGATGCCGGAGCTCTGGCCTGGATTTGTGCTCGGAGCCCTGGTCTGGAGTTTGTGGAGATGCTCAGGCTGGTCACTGCGCTGCCGTCGGTCACTCGCCCCGTGTGCTCCCACTTCTCCTGGATTAAACATCATCACTCCCAGATGTAACCTTTGATATCAGAAAGGAATCACCAGCAGGTCCTGGTGGGGTTTTTCCAGCCTGAGAAAGGCAGGAGTGGCAGAGGAGAGAGCCCAGAGTGGCATCGTAGGGAAGGCTGTGGCAGGGACGGGCAGGTGCCCCTTGTCCCACAGCAGCAGAGCCTGGGCCATGCGTGCCTGTGTCTGTCCCCAGGGGTGTCCCCGTCAGGCCCCGGCGTGGTGGTGATGCAGCTGAATGTCCCCAACGGCCCCCAGGCCCCCCAGAACCCCCCCGTGGTGCAGTGGAGCCACTGTAAGTACTACAGCCTGGAGCAGCGGGGGCAGAAGCCAGGAGACCTCTACAACCCTGACACCAGTGCTCAGGTACTGGGGGGACTGGGAGGGACGGGGACGAGGCAGCTCAGCCTTCGGGGTGGGCTGGGCGATGGGTGGGGGTCACCCCACGGGGTCAAGGTGGGTGTGGTCACGGTCCCAAGCACTGGGGGTGTCTGATGCTGTCCCTCCCCCAGGCCAGCACGCAGCTGAACAGCCCCATCACGTCCCCCACCCAGTCCCCGACGCCGTCGCCCGTCACCAACCTCAACAGCGTCTGCACGGGGCTGAGCCCCCTCCCCGTCCTCACGCAGTTCCCCCGGCCCATGGGCCCGGCACAAGGTAAGGGGCAGGCGGGTGGGCACAGCCCGGGGCTGGGAATGCCCTGGGACCCCCGGCCCAGGGCTGGGAATGTTCTGGCATTTCCTAGGATCCCCTCCTGGGGCTGGGAATGCCCTGGCACTTGCTGGGATCCCGGGGCTGGGAATGCCCTGTTATTCCCTGGGATCCAGGGGCTGGCAATGTTCTGGCATTTCCTGGGACCCCGGGGCTGGGAATGCCCTGGCATTTGCTGGGATGCCCTGCCCGGGGCTGGGAATGCCCTGGCATTTCCTGGGATCCCCACCTGGGGCTAGGAATGCCCCGGCATTTCTGGGATCCCGGGGTTGAGAATGCCCTGGCATTTCTGGGATCCTGGGGTTGGGAATGCCCTGGCATTTCCTGGGATCCCAGGGCTGAGAATGCCCTGGCATTTCCTGGGATCCCAGGGCTGAGAATGCCCTGGCATTTCCTTGGATCCCCACCTGGGGCTGGGAATGCCCTGGCATTTCCTGGGATCCCAGGGCTGAGAATGCCCTGGCATTTCTGGGATCCCGGAGTTGGGAATACCCTGGCATTCCTGGGATCCCCACGATCACGGGCTCCGTGTGCAGGTGACGGGCGGTACTCGCTGCTGGGCCAGCCGCTGCAGTACAACCTGTCCCTGTGTCCCCCGCCGCTGCTCCACAACCAGCCCAGCTACACAGGACACCAGGTACGGCCAGGCCCTTCCCTGGCCCCTCCAGGGGCACCGTGAAGCCGCAGTGTCCCCTGAGGTGACACGGTGCCCTTTTCATCCTTCAAGGGGCAGACTGGAATGAAACACGGGAACCGGAGCAAGAGACAGGCCCTTAAGTCAGCGTCCACCGACCTGGGGACAAGTGACGTAGGCAAGTGACCCCTCGAGCCGTTCCCTTTACCCTCTGCTGTCCCCATATCCCCACATGCGGATGTTGGAGACTCTGGGTGCCATCCCTGCCCACACCAGCATCCCACAGAACCCCACGCTGGGTTTGGGTTCCTGCCAGTCCTTCTTCCCCACACCAGCATCCCACAGAACCCCACGCTGGGTTTGGAGAGCGGTTCCTGCCGGTCCTTCCTCCCCACACCCACAAACACCCCCAGCCCAGGTGAGTCCAGGCTCGGGGTGCAGCAGATCCAGCCCCAGCCCGCTGTGCCCAGAGGGAGCTGGGAGAACGGGGAGTAAAACCTCTCAGGAGGACACCTGGGTCCTATTCCTGCCATCCAGAGGGTGGAAATGATGGAGCAGGTGGAGCTGGCAGAATGGGGATTTTATTCCTCTTTATCAGTGGGAAGTGAATGTCCAGACACCAAGATCTCATTTCCACCACTGCTTTCCCAAGTCACTCTTCCCACTCGTGCTTTCCTTTCCCATGGGGCCCGCAGCTCCAGAGCCTCATCTTTGGGATTTGGGATCTCCCAGGGGATCTCTGCGAGGGCTGAGGGCCCCAGTGAGGCGTTTGTCTCTGAAGGACACCCCACACCCGGGGTATCTCTGCTGGGTCCTTGGGGAGGGAGAGACTCAGCTTGGGTGGAGCCCTCACTGACCCTCTGGGGGCCGCAGGCTTGTCCCCCGTGTCACCTCCGTGTCCCCACCAGCAGCTGGTTGCAGGGGCCCTTTAAGAGCCGCCTGCCCCTGGCATGGTCCGTACGTGCCACGTTAATATTAGCAAAGAATCCCTCCAGCAGCGCTGCTAAGCCTGGAGCCAGGGCCAGAGCCAGGAGCCGCAGAGGGGTTTGGGGACCACCGGGCAGGGGCTGGAGCCGGGAGCTGCAGAGGAGTTTGGGGACCACTGGGCAGAGATAGAGGATAGAGCCAGGAGCTGCAGAGGGGTTTGGAAACCACCAGGCAGATCCCAGGGGCTGCAGAGTGGTTTGGGGACCACAGGGCAGGGGCTGGAGCCGGGAGCTGCAGAGGAGTTTGGGGACCACTGGGCAGAGATAGGGGATAGAGCCAGGAGCCGCAGATGGGTTTGGAAACCACCAGGCAGATGCCAGGGGCTGCAGAGTGGTTTGGGGACCACAGGCCAGGGGCTGGAGCCGGGAGCTGCAGAGGGATCTGGGGACCACCGGGCAGGGGCCACGAGCTGCAGAGGGGTTTAGGGACCACCGGGCAGGGGCCACGAGCTGCAGAGGGATTTAGGGACCACTGGGCAGGGGCTGGAGCTGCAGACGGGTTTGGGGACCACGGGATAGGGATAGGGGATAGAGCCAGGAGCTGCAGAGGGGTTTGGAAACCACCAGGCAGATGCCAGGGGCTGCAGAGTGGTTTGGGGACCACTGGACAAGAAGTGGAGCCAGAAACTGCAGAGAGATTTGGATGCTGCCAGCCAGGGGCCAGGAGCTACAGAGGACCTTGGGGACCATGGGGCAGGGACAAAGGTCAGAGCCGGGAGCTGCAGAGGGATTTGGGGACCACCAGGCAGGAGCCAGGAGATGCAGAGAGGTCTGGAGACCACGGGATGGGGATAGAGAATAGAGCCAGAAGCTGCAGAGGTGTTTGGGGACCACCAGGCAGGGACAAAGGTCGGAGCCAGGAGCTGCAGAGAGATTTGGATGCTGCCAGCCAGGGGCCAGGAGTTGCAGGGGCATTTGGGGACCATGGGGCAGGGACAAAGTTCAGAACCACGAGCTGCCGAGCAGTTTGGGGACCACCAGGCAGGGGCTGGAGCTGGGAGCTGCAGAGGGATTTGGGGACCATGGGGCAGGGCCCAGGAGCTGCAGAGGGGTTTGGGGACCTCTGGGCAGGGACTGGAGCCAGAAGCTGCAGAGGCCTGTGGGTACCACCAGGCAGGGACAAAGGTCAGAGCCAGGAGCTGCAGAGGAATTTGGGGATAATTATTAGGGAGCCAGGAGCTGCAGAGGGATTTAGGGACCATGGGGCAGGGCCCAGGAGCTGCAGAGGGGTTTGGGGACCTCTGGGCAGGGACTGGAGCCAGAAGCTGCAGAGAGATTTGGATGCTGCCAGCCAGGGGCCAGGAGCTGCAGAGGAATTTGGGGACCACCAGGCGGGAGCCAGGAGCTGCAGAGGGATTTAGGGACCACTGGGCAGGGACTGGAGCCAGAAGCTGCAGAGGCCTGTGGGTACCACCAGGCAGGGACAAAGGTCAGAGCCAGGAGCTGCAGAGGAATTTGGGGACCACCAGGCAGGGCACACCCGGTGCCACCACCCTCCATGGGTGCAGCCATTCTCCCTCCCAGGGTCAGGGTGGGAGCGTGGTGTTGGCTCCCAGCCCTGGTACCTGAGGTTTGGGGTAGGAAACCCTGAGGTTTGGGGTAGGAAAGCAGGGCAAGGCCCCTGGGGGAGCCTGACCTGCCCAGCTCTCCGAGGGACACCGGGAGGATTTGTTGTCCCTGTAGCCCTGGGACGCTGGGAAATACCCCCAGCTCCTCCTGAGCAGAACCAGCGTGTGGGCACGGGAAGGGATTGGGATGGGGCGTTCCAGGGAGCAGCTAGGGCTGCTTTGGACTTAAAAAACCTGATTCCTGCTGTGGGGGCAGCTTGGCACTGCACGGCGTTCCTGGGCCCAGGAGAGGAGGGTGCTCCAGCCCAGAGCCAGGGTGGCTCCAGGGGCACCGGGACCTGACCCGTGACAGTGGCTCCTTCCCCGCAGTGCTGGGCCGGGTGCTGGAGGTGACGGACCTGCCCGAGGGCATCACACGGACGGAGGCCGACAAGCTCTTCACCCAGCTCGCCATGGCCGGTGCCAAAATCCAGTGGCTCAAAGAGACTCAGGGGCGCCGCGGGGACGGAGGCGGCGGGGACAACAGCGGGACTCCGGAGAACGGCAGGCACAGTGACCTCGCTGCCTTATACACCATCGTGGCCGTGTTCCCCAGCCCGCTGGCTGCCCAAAACGCCTCCCTCCGCCTCAACAACTCCCTCAGCCGCTTCAAGCTGCGCGTGGCCAAAAAGAACTACGACCTGCGGGTGCTGGAGCGGGCGAGCTCCCAGTAGGGCACCCGCGGGCACCGGGCACTCCCCTGGGCCTCTTCTCCTCCCGCCCTCCCTTCCTCTCGCCCTCCTTCCTTGATATATTTATATGAACATAATTAAGAGACAAGAAGTTGATTTTTTTTTTTTTTTAATTATTATTATTTTTGGAGTGACGCCCGTGCCCGCCCTTTCCCCTGTGTCTATGGTTTTGTTTAAGCACTGTGTTGGACCGCACATACAGGTGTTGATTGGTATGTTCACTGCACATTTTATTTAATCGGATTATTATTTTGCGGGGGGGTATTTTTGGTTTTATTTTATTTGGGGGGTTGTTTTTAAATAAAAAAAAAAAAAATGGAAAAAACGTCCATCACTTGAACGTAACTTCCCGTTCTCTGCCAAGGCTGGGGGCTCTGTGCTGCCTCTGTGGGGTGAGGGGACAGCAGAAGGGACACTGGCAAGGGGACAGTCCTGCCCTCGAGCTTGGCACGTCCAAGGGCTGCAAGCGAGAATGGGGAACCCACTGGGATCAGAGCGTTTGGATTTGGGCTGGACTTCCCCGGCAGATGTTCATGGCTGCTTCTCCCAGCTCACAGCCCCATCCAGCTGTGGAATTCCAGGGCATGGAGTGTCCCCAGCTGTGTGCCCTGCAGGGAGGCATCGTGTCCCTGCTGCCGGGAGCAGCACCTGGAGCTGCAGGTGCAGGTGGGGAGAGGACTCGGGCTGGCACAGCGGAGCCTCGGGCAGGACTGGGGCTGGCACAACGGAGCCTCGGGCAGGACTGGGGCTGGCACAGCGGAGCCTCGGGCAGTGGCCGAAGCTCCCACCCTTCCTGCGCAGGGGCAGGTGCAGGTAAGAGCTGCCAGGAAGGGGGGGCTCCAACCCCAAGCTGGTGCCAGCTCCCACCTCGCTGCCACCCACAGCCAGGCAGGGACCTGAGGGACCCCAGGGTCCTGTCCCTGACCCCGGGCAGCGGGGCAGCAGTGGGATCCCAGCTCCGCCATCCCAGCCGAGCCTGGGCCCCAGGGTTTGGTGCCAGAGGGTGCGAGGCAGCCACTCCACCCCATCAGAGACCCCACTGCTGCCCCCTTCCCGGTGACCCCCCAGCCTCAGGCACCTCCAGCGCGAGAGCCTCTGATGTGCCCAGCTCCTGGAACCCTCCGTGTGCCCGATTCCCGGAGCCCTCGCTGTGCCCGGTTCCTCCTGTGTCCCATGCCAGGCTGGGGGGGCCCCTGGCACGCCCAGCAACCCACCAACGCAAATAGCCGGTGGCTCCTCCGCCCGCTGCCGCCCGGCGCACGCTGGGGCTCCAATTTCCCGGCGTCAGCCCCCGCCACCGCTCAGCTGTCGTCCCCCTGTGCCCTGTCACTCCGCTCGCCACGGGCCCGCCGCGGCTGCCGCCCTCCCCGCTGGCCTGGGGGCTCTGCAGCCACCGCGGCCCCGGCACCGGCCGCCCTTCGGGGGGTTCTTCAGCGCACGGCGAGACCTCCAAGCCCAGGGTGAGTGTCCCCGTGTGTGCCCCCCTCCCGCCATGGCCGTACCCGCCCTGGGCCCCCCCGCAGCTGCAGGGCCTCGGGGTGCCCCATTCCCGCAGTGCCCCCCGGCCCAGCGCTCCCCAGTCCCATCGCTGCTTCCCGATGGTTTTCCCGGCTGCTTTCCACGGGGGCTGGAGGGGTTTGGGGGGTGGGTGTCACCGAAAATAGCGAGGTCGGGGTGGGAGCACCGCGGGGAGGGCGGTCAAAGGTGGCATCGGGATGGCTTTGGGGGATGCGGGAGGGGGTTCTGCCCTGCTGGCAGCCGAAAGCCGGGTGATGCCCATCAGTGTCCGCCGTGTGCCCGTCTGAGGGGCCGGGAGCGGCTCCGTTTGCGGTTTCGCGGTGGGATGGAGATGCCCAGGCCGAGGTGGGCACGTGCAGGTGGCCCAGGGGCTGGCTCGCAGCACTTGGCACCACGTCCCCCAGTCAGCCGGGGTGCCACGCTCGGGGCTGGGCACCGGCCTCCTCCAGCCCGGCCCCGGGGCTCTCCGAGACAGAACCGGCGCTGGTCGGGGCAGGGGCTGCGGGACGGGCACCGGGAGTGACTCTCGATGGGACAGGGGCACCGGGAGTGACCCCCTCTGGGACAGGGGCTGCAGGACGGGCACCGGGAGTGACTCTCGATGGGACACGGGCTGCGGGAGTGACCCTCGATGGGACAGGGGCTGCAGGACGGGCACCGGGACTGACCCTCGATGGGACAGGGGCTGCAGGACGGGCACCGGGAGTGACCCTCGCGGGGACAGGGGCTGCAGGATGGGCACAGGGAGTGACCCTCGCTGGGACAGGGGCATCGGGAGTGACCCTCACGGGGACAGGGGCTGCAGGACGGACACCGGGAGTGACCCCGGGGCTTCCCCTGGCAGAACCAGCCCTGGCCAGCACCGGGGTGTCGGACGGGCCGGGGAAGGGGAGGCACTGCCCACCCAACAGGGTCTGAGCGCTTCAGCCCCTGCCGGGCTCCCGCAGCTGGAACTGCCCCGGCTGACGCCATCTCTGTCCCTTCCCCTCGCAGCATGACGGAGAAGGAAGTGCCAGAGCCGCCAGCTTCACCCGCTCCAGGTGGGAAACCCAAGAGCCGGGTAAGTGGGTGCCCGCAGGGCGGTTTGGGTGGGTGGGGGAAGCCCCCTCTCTGTCACCATCCTGCGCTGCCCCAGGAGGCTTTGGGAGGCCGGGGGTGCCTGGTGGGACCCCGATCCTGCTGGGGGTGCTGGGTGGGCATTTCCCAGCTTGGCTTTTCCCTGGCGTGCCCACATCCATGAGCCGCTCAGGAGCCACAGTTTTCCGTTTTGTGGGGATTTCACAGGACGGGGAGGAGGATCCCCATCCTCAGAGCGTTCCTGGGGTCTCTGGGGTGAGGAGCCGGGCACGGGGTCCCTCGTGCTTCCCCCACACCCCCACACACCATCCGTCCTCTCCTGCCCCAGCAGCTGCAGAAGCTGAAGCAACTTTTCCAGCGAAAGCCCAAGGAGGAGCCGGCGCCGGAGCCGCAGCCCAACGGGGAGCTGGTCAGCCCCTCGGGGGGACCCATCTACTACATCTACGAGGATGACGAAGAGGAGGAAGAAGAGGAGGAGCCCGAGCCCCCTCCCGAACCCGAGAAACTCGTCAATGACAAACCCCACAAGTTCAAAGATCATTACTTCAAAAAGCCCAAATTCTGTGACGTTTGCGCCCGCATGATCGTCCGTGAGTCCTGGGGGGGNTGGCGCCCGCATGCGCGTCCGTGAGTCCTGGGGGGGGCCGCGGGCAGGGCTGGGGGCCGCGGGCAGGGCTGGGGCGGGGGGCCAAGGCTGCCCGGGGCTCTGTCGCGGCCGTTTCACAGCTGCAGTGTCACATTCCCTCTCCTTTCCACCCCCCCGCTGCCAGTCAACAACAAATTTGGCCTGAGGTGCAAGAACTGCAAAACCAACATCCACCACCACTGCCAGTCCTACGTGGAGATGCAGCGCTGCTTCGGCAAGATCGTGAGTGCCACTGTCCCCCTCCAGCCCCGCGTCCGCCACCCCCGGCAGCGGCCACCTCGGCCCCCGCGGGCAGGACGGAGGTGCCACCACCCCGTGACTCTCTGGCTCTGAGGGGGACCCCGGAATCCCCCTCTCGGG